>KN716443.1:12738-43500 GCA_000816705.1 Dictyocaulus viviparus | reverse complement strand
ATATATATAACCAAACTTTCATATTGAAGATTAAAATATACCTGTACCGCATAATGGCGAGGATGTAGTTCGACGAAATTTTAAGTACTGCTGATTAGTTGTGTTAGTTTGCCGCTCTAACTAAACAGTTGCAAAAGCTTAACAGCGCTGCATTTAGAATAAGATCAAAGTAGATCTTGTTCCTGGAGTGGGAGATCCGTGCACGCAGCAAATGCCTCAGCAGCCGATCCATCGTGCATGTCTTCCGAAATCATCGACAAGTGGAGCTGCTCTAGCACTTGTCACAAATCCATACGAGTTCACTCTTGCTGGAATTGATTTCCTAACTTCTTCTGGTATTTTTTTCCTTTTCATTAAAATTCATTTTCAGCAACTTATGTTCTTAAGGCAGGCCTTGTTATGCCGTGCCAGTAAAATTTATGAAGTTAATATTATTGCACATCGTACTCATATCCTTCTAAGTATCCAACGACTGTTCACTTATTTCATAGAGACCCAGAAGTCAGATTGATTTGAGTGAAAAAACGCAGTAACGAGTTTGCTAGAGCACTAGTTTGGTAGTCATAAGGTTTGTTACAAACTTGGGTAGTTAAACCGTATGTTCGTCATTTGATGTTGATGGTTGAAGACTGAATAGAAATTAAGGAGCGGAGCGGGCGGCTTTGTCGGAAACAAAAGCGGACACACTAGGTGTTATCCAGTTGAGTGTCGACCGACAGACCTCAAACTTGTGTAATTAGACTTTTATGTAATATAATAATTAGCACAGTAATATAACATATAACAAGATAGTTGGTAATAAAGAATGGGTGGCACTGGCAAAGAATTGGTAAGAAAGAATGGGTGCAATGCATGCGAAGAACTCAATGTAGACTAGACAATTATATTAATGAGGTGTTGAGACACAGCAGTTCAATGTGTGTTATGACAATGAAGAGACAAAGTAGTAATAGACAAATAATAATAGGTAAGTATAGCAGAGAAATAGATTAGGAGAATTTATAAGTGACCTGAAATAGACAAACTATTCATGCACAGAGCTATAAGTCAATTAGAACTGTTGAGTTTAAAATTGCCTATTTGTGATTTATGGGCGTGTTTTGTCGTAGTCGTACGCAACCCTCACTAGGCGAAAGATGGCGGTTGAGGAAAAGACTGCACTTGTTTGATTGATCGATTACTTCTGATCCGCATCGGACCTTCTAAGGATCGAAGCTGCGCATTCCGTCTAGATGTAAATTCTAGCTAAATTTCAGAAGATTTTGTTCTAACGCTGTTGATGGTGCGCAGATTTTTTGACGTAGATGAAATCATCGAAGAGGATAGTGTGAAGTTTTGAATCTGCTGCTTGGTCGGCGCCTTTTTAGAAGGCCCTGATTCTACTTATGCTGTTATACTTCTGCCTAGTTGTATCAAGTTGTGGTTTATATCCGTTGAACGGCCAATATAGACGAACGAGATAGTATCTCTAATTAGAAAGCCATTTGGCTTAGATCAGCTTCTCTTACCAGATTTCTCTAGTACATAAATATTGAACACAGAGGTATGAAGAACCCGGTAAACATGGGTGCTTATACGGACCGCCTACATAACACAAATATCGTTATGCTACGCGCACCTTGATAACGTTAAGTCTTTTCCAATTCACAGCTTGAATTTGTCACTAGAAAAGAAAAATATATTTAATAAAATTGCATCAAGAACTGATTCTGGCAGGCTTGTCACTGCGGCATCTCTGTCCAGAATGTTCAAAAATATTGTCTTATAATAAATAAGATAAGATAAGATAATTGTTGGCGTTGATGAATCCCTTGTGGTGGGATGCGCCCCCGCATCCATGTTCAACGTGATATCGTGGAGGTGGTTGAATGCGTGCCCGGTCTATACAATGACTTGAGTTGACCACTCTTTACCAAGTCAGTGCCAGTTATCTTACCCAGACTCCTCTGGTACCAATTTACCGACCCCGGAGGAATGGCGGGCGGCCACGAACTGAATCGGCCGGCGTGTCACTGCGGCACCTCCACCACTGACCCACTGCGCCCCCCTTATAATAAATACGATAACGTAATTCGAACGGTAAGCAAAAAATAGCTGCCATTTCGGTCAATCGGGCACGCAGTTGTTGCATCGTGCTTTTGTTTCAGCTTTTACAAAAAGTACCCACCTGTTCTCTTCTCAGACATTCTGCCCCAGCTGCTTTCTCATCTAGCAATAGCTTGAAGGCTTTTCCCCCGGGGCTAGTCAGTTTAGACATCTGCATTGCGTTTAACTGCTCGTATTCTTCTTCACCTTGTTCATATACTTCTATCTAATTGAAATAAATTGGTACCAACTGCTCAAGCCTCACAGCAGCAAAAGTCAAGCGATTCAGAGTCAATCCCCAACAACCTCCACCACTGAGCCACTGCGCCCCCATTGCACAAATAGACCCTACAAAATTTTTTAAATTGTACTTTGGTTTCTCATTCTACATTTTTTTCCTTATTCTCTGGTCGATATCATGCTGGCATAGTGTAGTGGCCAGTGCGCCAAAATTCTAGTATTGTCAGTGACTTTGGAACGAATATGTATTGATAGAAGATTAGCCGACTCAACAAATGTAAGTTGACTGGCTATTAGTAATACCAGTGAATACTTTATGTTCGACGTGATAGTTTGCCACGCGGGTCTTTAGTACTGCTCGCCTCTAATTTGTGTAATCGAACCTCAAACTTGGGTAACGAAACCTTTGTTTAAACAATACGTAAAATATTACATCAAGATTACAATAACGATAAATCAAGAATATACATAATAGGATTCATGAGAATGTGATTGTGCAATCAGATAATTATTAATCAGATTCGAAAGGTATGAATGATATATCAAGATCAAAAGGATACGTCATAAAATAATAAGTGGCAATAGTCACGAAAATTGTATGAGACTTGTAATATAATGAAATTATGACAATCAGTTTGATGGCAAGTTGAAAGATGATCGGTAAGAGGTCATGATTGAAGAGTGTGGAGATGTTTACTGTAGCTGCTTATATAGGAAAGATGCGTAGACCGGTATGTTGAAACAATGCCCTTTTGATTCTCTCAGCTAAGTTCAATTCCAGAAGGAAACCGAAATGTGGAAATAACTGTGACCTTTTATGAACCAGTACATTTGCACTTTCATTCTCTAACTTTCGATACGATGACTATTTAGAGAAAACAATCAATATGATTATATGATATGCGTGTACTTTTTCTATAATTCGAGTGATAATGGTGATTACTCGAGAGAGTATTGTCTACATGTAGAATGACTTTTAGTTACTTATTACTTTTCTTTACCTGATCATTTACTGATATACTTGTCATTAGCTTTTGTCATTTGTACATTTTGGCGGGAAAAGTTGATACTGATGTGACTGATTTCTGCTTAACGAATGAAGAAAGGCCAAAACAGGTGATTGGTTTCATTACAAAATAGCCAGATAAGAATAGATGGATTTACGATGATGCCGTCACTCAGAACGCTTAGTAATTCAAACATTTTTTTTTTGCAAATGAGAGCTAAGAGTCTATAGAGTTCGGAGACAGAAATTTATTCATGGTTAATCCATTTGTATTCCATTGGAGTCTTGAGATGTGCTTAAACAGATCCCTCCACATGTCTTCACCGACCAGGTATTCCCCTGTCTTAGTAATTTGGGGAGAGATTTAACACCCTGCAATATTATCCTCAAAAAGCATCTGTATTGGCAATTCTTGGTAGGTTTACTCTCAACTAAATTTCTATGTAGGAATGTAAATGTTTTACAGTCACCTTTCAATCACGATAAGGGGATAAAGCGTTTATGAGGTGTTAAATCATTAGAATAACGCAGGCGTTTGTGACAGGGAAAAGTATAACAGCCAAAGTTCAAGATTTGAATGCTTTGTGGTTCTTATTGTATAATATTGGCTGAAATAACTGATGTGTTTATGTTGTCTGCAAACTGTACATTACTGTATAAAGATGCCATAAGAGACTATTTTTTACAAATCATGACATGATTATAATATCTAACCGCAATATATAATTAGTATTGCGTAGGAGTGTTCGTGACTTGCGTCCTTTATTTTGTGTATCTTATTATTTTGCAAATGTGAGTACTTCTATGACTCCTTGTATAAACTATGCATTACGTATATGATTAGCGTGCACACGATTCGCAATTGAAATTAATTTCAGCATTTTCACTTTACTAATAATATAATATTGATAATAGAATTAATGTAGTAAAAAAATAAGTCAAACAAATACAAGCCAATGTGCTAAATGCTTTACGGAAAATTGGCATAGATTTGAACCTAGAGAAAATGGTAACCATGGAAAAGAGTATAATTCTTTGTAATTTCATAATACTACTTGGTCCAAAATTCCTTTTCACAGGTCGAGCTATTTCTGATCTGCGACGTCTGAGTGGTGTGCAGTCATGTTGTGATCTTATGGAACTAATGCTCCGTTGGCAGCATATTGCTCCTACCTGCCCTGATACACTTGATGGATTCCCTTTTGATGCACGGTATATTAATCCACTTTGAGAATCTTAGCACTAAAAGTCCTTTCCATTACTTCTAATTACATATTGTATTTCAATAATTTCTATTTCAGTGATCCATTCATACTAGATGAGAATTTCCCACACGTAATGGTAGCCGGGAACCAACCACTGCCAGAATCCCGCTGGACCAGAAACCAGAATGGCGAACAATGCCTTTTGATTTCCGTTCCTCGTTTTTCCAAGACTCAACTTCTTGCTCTTCTGGATCTCGATACTATGAGTGTTTTTTATGAACATTTTTGCATAGCTTGATTATTTCCCTGCGAAATTCATGCCACAAATAAATGCAGTTACTATGCCATATTACTGAAGAGTGTCACTCACTGCATACCACTATCAGATGCCGTCCATTTTCCTCACAACTCTGTGTTTCTCTGTTCTTTTTACCTTTGTTTTAAAATTCGTGCTTGTTTTATGGTTAATAGGTCAATATCATCTACAGTGACACGTGGTTCTTATATGACTTTTCCCTAAACACATGTCTGCACAAAGTGTTAATCTCATACAAATGTTACTATTTCTTAGTGCTCAGTAAATGTGTATAATTAGTATGCACTGTGCGAATACATATAAAGAGATTCATTATTCTTACGTTGGGTACATGGATTTTTCGATATGTACATATTATCACATCATTGAGAATTTCATCAAATTCTGGTCTTGAAATTTTGAAATTCTTTGCGTATGGCTTCTAGTTTAGCATAAAAAACGTCAAGGCCATGAATATAATTCGTATCGAGTAGGTTATTTGCAGGAAATACATGAGAAAAATCTAAACAAGAACATTCATTTAGAGAACAAGTAGTGCGAGTAGGGGCTTACCGATCATTACCAACTGCATGTTTGATGGTTGAGACAGATCATTTTCATAAACAAACAAAAGAGATGATGCATAAAAATGAAACGATCTCTGCGTATTGAACCATTGTCGCACTCGATCCAATTTCAACAATGTCTCTGATATCAAGCACAGGTCAGCACCTCGACCGGAGAAGAATTCAAGTAGGCCTTAATATAGAGTATAATAATTTCATCAACAATGTTGATGAGATATTTTTGTGTAGTACCATCTAGAATATTATTCTCATCATACGATTTGCCCCATTCTCTATCTTTAACAACCACTGTACCATCACTGCAGTGTATCTGAAAAAAACAAATCATTTAACATTCTTTACAAAAACAGTTGGTAATTACTTGAGGAGGTTCCCCTTTGTCAATTTAGAACCAAACTACGGTTCCATGCTTTGTGGTCTACAACGGAGAAGGCAGGTCTACTGGAAAGTTTTGTCGCTTTCTATAACGATTGACACGTAAGCACATATTAGTGGGCGCGATGGCGCAGTGGTGGAGGTGCCACGGTGACACGCAGGCCCGAGTATTCGCGGTCGTCCCCCAGGCCTACCAGGCCCGCCATCACTTCGGGGTCGGTAAATTGGTACCAGAGGAATCTGGGTAAGATAATTGGCAATGACTTGGTGAAGAGTGGTCAACTTAAGTCACTGTATAGACCAGGCTCGCATCCAGCCACAAGGGATTGATGAATGCCGAGACTTATCTTATCCTATTTTGTCTAAGCACATATTTATTTAGTGCACGTTTGACACATTATGTCTTTCGCTTAATGTATGTATACTGACGTAGCAAATTAAATTGAACAAAGCTGGTTCACGTTAGTCTTAAATGTGAAGCGATGTAGACTCACGGCCAGTGATAAGGTCCATTAACGTTACTGAATTTCATACGGAAGAAATTTTAACAAGGAATAAATGCTACAGACACGTATGGAGCTCCATTTAAAGTAATACCTATAATTATGCTGAGTTAGCCGTAAAACTCGGAACCTGAGATGGGACTCATATATAGTAAGCATATACAATGTGCTATGTATACTACGCATATAGTCCAATACATTATGAGCTTTTGAATTGATAGGACGAGTTCAATTCGGAGAAGTACTGTCAGCAATTGGATTATTCAAAAACAACAGTCCAAAGAGGCTAATCAGATTCAGTAGGAAGGACATCATACTACAATATGTAAACACCAGGACATGTCCTGCTTTGGAGACTCTTCAAAAAGTTGTAGAATCATGTTACTATGAAATCCTCTTACATCCGACATATCCACAGGACCCAGCATCTTCCAACCATCTCTTGCTTCCGTTTCTACAAATCTTAAGGTCAAAAAGTCCAAAAATTAAAAAAGATAATAAACAAGCACCGGTCTAATTTTTTGCATCAGAAAATGGAATATTTCTCAAAAATGAAATATACAAATTGCTCTCATTCTGGCAAAAAGTCATTAACAATGGTGGAAATTATGTTATTTGAGTTTATTGACAGTAAGGAGAATTTGTAATTTGTTTTATTCCAAAAACGTACACAAGTTTCTCATAAATCTTATATAAAGTAAAATTCTCATGGAAATAGATAAACAAGTTAATGGGTATCTTTCGCATATCACTAGCCGGAAAAGGTATTATTATCTATTTCGCGGCATCTTGACATTGAGTGCCATAAACAATGAGGGCCTCTTTCCTCAAATCGCTTCAACAGAGGCTCAATAACCGGCAATTAGCCGTACGGGGCC
Organism: Dictyocaulus viviparus; assembly: GCA_000816705.1. NCBI lineage: Eukaryota > Metazoa > Nematoda > Chromadorea > Rhabditida > Metastrongylidae > Dictyocaulus > Dictyocaulus viviparus. The sequence continues at coordinate 36,326 of KN716443.1, read as the reverse complement.
GGGAGCACACGCCAACACGGCTGTTGCCATGTGTGAACATTCGTTCAAATTCAAATAACTGTAGATTCATACGAATATTTGAGAATGATGAAATTTTCCTATTGTAACTCGTTTTGCAAAAAATTAGCATACTGTTTGTACAAATTGGCTGCACTCACTCGGTATCCAAGAAGTCGGAACCCAAGCGTACGTTGAGGAGGGTATTTCTTTGTCTCTTTTTCCTGCTTTGCCACATTTGCTACGGGGTCAAATGTTATTTTTCCCATTTTCACATCTAGGATTGCAGGACGTTTGTAGGTAGCCGTCACGTCTTCCAAGATCAAAAAGTCATGATCTGAAATTAATTCTGCTTTTCGTATATGAGCAATTATGAACGAGTTGCAGACCTTCTCTGTCGATTGCGAGAGAAGTAACACCGTAAAAACGTGGTGCTAATCTTGCAAGTCCTTCGACATCCTTGATTTGAACGCCTGGCCATCTGTTTGATCTGCATAAGTAAATAAGACCATTATCATTAGTAATATCTCAAAATGTGTTAATTAGCTAACTCCATATCATCTCCGCAGCAACCGTTGGTTTCTCCGGAAGCTGAATGATGCAATACCATGGTGAGCAATTTGTAGACATTGACCTGAAGATGCTCCTATCAGTTTCTTGCGCAATATTCTCGACTGAATGACATAGGTGATTTTGTACCGAGTGATAATACCCAATAACAGATTCAAAATAGTAATAACCTTAGAATAACTCTCCATTTGAAAAAAAACAGTAAGCATGGAGCACTGTCTACACGTCTCATATTAAGTAGTGAAGTGTGAGGATTTAGTTGTATATTAAATATACAATATAACTATTAACACATAAAAGTTTTTGTCAAAGGTAATTTCTGGATGCAGACTCGAAAATTTTATTTAATAAGGAAACTCAGCTGCCAAATCCATATTTGTCTTTTCGGATCAACAGATAATTTTCGCGCAAAATACAAAACAAGTAAAATGGGCTTTGTTAGTTTGGAGGATTTGGTAACGCATTTTCCACTAACTATTCCAGCTGCCCGAACGTCAGACCAGGAATGCTTAATCATACTGTACTTGCTTGGTACTCCCATGATATTTGCCAGAATAATGGAATTTTGGAGAACGAAAATATGCTATGAGGACGTCAACTGAAACAGACAATGCGGCACGTTATAATTGACGCTCTGAAAAATCTTAAGAACATGAATTTGTAGGAATACGAAACAAAACCATCTGTGTTATAGACGTATCTCACACTCTCCGCGAGATGCTTCCAACATGGGTTTGAGAATTTTGTCACTTCCACGCCTCTTTAGAAGACCTGAATTTTAGCTATACGAAATTTTTGTAGATATTCCATCTCATTACTTCGATATGATCCTTAAATAGAGTTATTTGTAGCACAATGTATGAAGGAATTACTATAAATTATACGACGATGTATACCAATTTCTCTTTTGCCATTTTTGATTACAGATGGATGGTGACCTGCTACTTGCTCAGTAAACCACTCATATGTAGCTGGCAATTCTTGCTGGGGCACCTCCATACCTTCACTACAATTCTGCTTCAAATTTGGAAATCAAATCTCCTACAAAGCAATATTTACACGTTTGTGATTCAAGCTGTATACAATACAAATAATATTAAAGACATCTACCACATCAAAGACTATTCGAATTAGACAATGCGTGTGCATGACAAGGCTGACACGTCATTAGTAAGATCTCATGCTAAAAAGGCTAAAGAATCTAATGAAACAAGATTATATATGCTTTAATCATAAAGAAAACTAATAGTACAAGTCAATAGGCAGCAGGAAAATTTTGATAGGAGCATGAATCCGTTGTTGTCACTTATTTTTATCAATTATGTGTCGAAGATTAGGGAATTGCCTCACGTATCTATATTACGGTTGAACTAAATATGTTTCGTATTTTGAATCGGATTTATATTGATCAAGTGTACTTTTATGCAATTCTAATAAACTTCCCACATCCCTATTGCTGCCACAGTTTGCATTTGATGCGTTTGCCCTGAAGAGGTAAAGACGCCATTGATACTTCCTTTAGGTAATTCAACCTATTCGTTTTAGCAACAATTCAAATGAATAACGATAAAGACTAAGTTAACACATAAAAAAGAACTCAAAAATCTCCAACATATTTACGAAGAGCTGTCTGATATGTCATAACTTATATGACTAACCCTAACTAGGTTAACCAAACTTTTCTCTTGTTCAAGCATCCAGAAAATCTTGTAATCTTTGACAAATCTTCTTATGCAAATAAGTTATGCGGAACTCTAATTGAAGATTGTTTTGAACGACGTTAATGATGAAGACTTATCCAATTAGAAATTTGAAAACAATTTTGCCGTTCACTCAGAACCCAATTCTATTTGCTCATTAATAGAACAAGCTAACAACTACAACCTATTTGTGCTAAATCCATAGATTACACAAGCACCTGCCGGATATGCATAAACACCCTGTTTCTGACATATATGCTTGTTTGCATTAATTCGAAAGACTACCGTAAACTGATACAGGAATTACACCTCACTTTCTCACGAACTAGAGCAGACATAAAGCAGTTTATATTGGACAAACACTAAACTTTCACATTTCTAGAAACAACAGTAACAAACGAAAAAAAGAAACACCATGAGAAATAAAAGATAAATGTATTAATTATGTTGGAGAAAAGAATCATAAAATAACCTAAGCTTTTATTCGATTCTACTAATAGTAGTAATTTGTTGAAGACTAGGAGATTGTCCACAAGCAAACACAAGAACAATCAAAGGTTAGAGAAATGAGCGAGTCTCGATGGACAAATGATTGTCGGCATCTCTTCGAAATTCGTGGAATCGTGTGTAGCAATATTCATGTATGTGTGATGGACCTGGAAACAAAAACGATATCACAATTTGACTAGTTACAAAGTCCTGTTCAGCATAATTGTGCGAGTGAATCTCTGTTACTGCACATATTGGAAATACACATGCCTCTTAGCAGAATTCGCAATCTACTTCACCTTTGCAGATTCCGGTTCACTCCAACATCCTGGCTCTTCATTTGAGTCTGTTACAGGAGATGGCGAGTAGGCGGAATCAGAACCATCAACAGGAGTAGATGTTCGAATCTCCATACGTTTTATACGACGCTTTCGACGGCTTCGAGAAGTTTTGACTACTAGAAAAGGGTAGACCATATACGAAGACTTAGAATTTGACAACAATTACTTACCTTCAATCTTTCCTGGGAGACATTCTGGTGGATCTATTGGACCATAATTGAGGCACTTCGAAGTAGAGATAATGTGATTTTGTTCACATTTTGGATAATGACGTGGTTCCCGGTCGATAAAGTGTTGTGATATTTGATTAGAATATCTGAGAAATGAATTTGAAAACAATTGCAGAAGATTACATAAACATCGTAATTAACGATGATGTATTGCTCATCAACGCAACTAGAGCATAAGTGTTCTAAGCACACAATACGAAAGTACTTAGTGTCAAATTGCGATGCCCCATTGTCCAGTTCTGTATTTCAAAGAAATTACGGTCAACCAGCAATGGAGTGACAGAATATAATGATGAACGAACCTAAGTTTCATAGCATTCATCCCCAAATACCTAAGAGCATTTCCTAGTAACAAATCTCTTGATTAGATGTTACGGCGCCTAGCTCAAGGTTATTAAAAGAGATTGATGCTATGTATTAAATGCGAAAGAGTTAATCCTATCAATATAGATCCACCACTAAACAAACTTCTGACGATTCCCATAAGGTCGACCATACGACCATACACAACTCTTCAGCTACTTACCCCTTATACGGATATTTTGGACACTCTTTACTATACAAATACAGGAATCTGACCAGAAATGTCAATGACAAATAGAAAAAACTGACAGCGTAACTCACACCTAATTACGAAATGATACGGAACAGGTACCTGCACGTCGTTGTTGCTAATGGCTTTCTGTTCCACTCAGGAACGACCTTTGGAAAACAGGTAGACTGTGGAGCCGATGCAGGCTGTCTCTTGGTAAAGATACGCGCGAGAAAACCCAATCGATCTTTTTTCTCTGGCTCTGCCAATGCAATGATTGACATTCCCGTCTGGCACTCTACTTCTACCTGAAATTGACTTGAGTGTTCTCCATACAATTACAAAGTCTTAAAATAGAGTTGAATATTTACATATATATATATATATATATATGTATATATATATATATGCATATGTAGATGTACATATATATGTGTGTAACATATGTATACAGTGTAAACCTATCCAATACTAACCTTAGCTTGTTCCGTTGTTTGTGCCGGCACTGAGACAAATAAGTGGTCACCCATCCTATAGACGAGACCAGTTGCAACAAGTGTGGCAACAGTTTGTTTCACCATTTCAATAGATGGTGGCGCTACATACGGGCAATTACGAATGACGTACTGACGAACAGCCGCCAATGTTGAACCACGTCCGAGACGAGTTAAGCTCACGATTGCGTCGCATAGAACATCCGCTAACGGCACGAAATGCATCTGTTCCACCATCTGTATGGCACCCATCTCACCTATAATTTTTCAAGAGTAACACTTATTTAGTACTAACCAAACTCAGGAGATCCCCTTCTTTAGGCATTTTCACTGTTTGTAGTCAGTGAGAATGTTGGACAAATTTTGTTAGTTCAAAAACTACTTTCCCAGAAATTAGCATGACAAAATTTTGCAAACTCACGTTATCACTATTAAAGCTTTTTCAAAGCGCTCCTTGAAACTACATAGTTTACTCAGTGATCTGTAAAAATGATACGACAAAATGCAACTTTTTTGCATTTGCTGGGTCGTATCCTTTCCTTATGTCAATTAAGAAATCTGATTACACTGTTCTATTTCCACGATAAGATTTTATCAATCTAAAAAAATATCTACTCATCCATGGCGGTTTGTGAAACGTTGCGGTAGAAATCATGACAGCACATAAATACTACTTGCGTGTAAATTTTTTTGACCTCTACATTGATTTTTACTTCCAAGCAGTAAAAACGATAATTACTGGACACTACTAGTTTTCTACGTTGTTTTGTGCTTATCTCTTTCTGAGAGTCACGCCCAATATCAACACACATCTGTTCCACACCTGTACAAGCATATCGCATTGCACGAACAGCAACAGGTGTTTCTCCGTCAGCGTCGAGTCCATGTAGTCCAAAAGAGTTGCAATTAGCGCTCTGACGCAACATACGTCACACATGATAGAGCGAGCGTATGAATAAGCATGTGATTCTATTCTAGATATGATAAACCCATATTATTACCAATGATCAAACGTTCTACTGGATAAATTTATTACTATTGAAGATTCAATATTAGTCAACCTAATCTGTATTCTTCAAATACTAATGTATTCAACACTCAACATCTCTATAATGTGAAACTTGTGAACTAAGTGGAGGAGGGAAAATAAAATGAAATATAAAGAAAATAGAATATCGAATCCTGCCATATCTGTAATATTTTCTGAACACTCAATATACTGAATTGTTTTCCAAATTATACTTAATAATTTGGAAGAATGTGTTCAAAACGATGCTCAATTCGCTTTGCTTTCCATTCAAGGATATCCAATTGAAAGAAAGCAGTCCTAACAATTAAATCATAAATCTGGCGACCTCAAGGTGTGACGGTGGTGGTTACAGTGTACAATTAACATAACAGCGCACCACACGACATCAAAGGTTAGCCGACATGGTGGAAATTCGCTTCAAGCAACAATGAGCATCACAGTGCAAACCATGTACAACCGTATTTTTACGTAATAAGCGAAAAGTAGTAGGAAATATCAAGAATTCAGTGAGTACTTTGGACGTCAGATCAGGAAGGTCATGAAAGAAAAGGATTAGACCTACCTAGTGAACTAATCAAATAACCATCTGCAGGCTTGAGTACTCGACGAGCCCAAGCAGTACGTAGTGATTGAAGATGTATAACGGGACCAGAAATAAAAATTGTACACGGTCTCATGAACCCCATAAATATAAGCGACTCTACGGCTTGTACAAGCTCGCTGAAATCAACTGTTCGAATAAATGTGCTATGAGAACATTCAAAAAAAAAAATCTTACCGGTTCCAGAAACTGTACTTATTGGCTTGCACGAAATTTTCGAAAAGCCGACGACCATTTTTGGCTTTTGGGCCATTGAATGTAATAGCGAGGCAGGACATCACTTCCTAATAATCTTCTACTGTTTGAATGTTGAGATACTTAGTATACCACGCCCATCTCTGCCCGCCCACATGAGCATGGTATCAAAAGCGGCATCAAAAGTTCAATGACGCCAGATGTGCGACAAATCACAGTGAGAATTGCCTTATATCGGATTTCGTAGCCGAAACTTTGTATTTCCATCATCTCTTGACGTTTTATTTGACGCAAAGTTCCTACATTTGAAAGCAACATTTCGAAACGTTGCAGTAATCATGCTCCTTACTGTCGAGAAAGAAATAAAAAAAACCTTAGACATAAATGAATGTATAGGTTGAGAGCATTTAATCATTAACCTATTATTGAATTAAGAAGCGAAAGAATAAGATACGGCATAATGCGTAGTGTATTTATTTCTGCTTAACTTTAATTGCTGAATTCTAGTGAATTAGGGGAATGCAAAATAGATAAAGAGAATTTCTTTTGCACAAATATAAATTTTGAAATATGGCTGACCTTGTTCGACACATCATCAACTTATTCAGAGATGTTTTCGTTCATAACCAGCGATAACCATCTTCGATGAAGGAAACGCAAAGATGTGCGCTAGAAAAATAGGTAACTACATTATGCTTAGCGTTTGTCATCCACTATACTTCATAAAAATCCCATTGCGCAAGATATTTGTGTTAGCGGTTCTTTGAAAGAATACTGTAACCGGTCAGGACACAACTCCGACACACTACGATAGCTAAACAGGTCTCAAACCGTCGCACGTCTAATATGTTGTGCAAAAGAATTGGACTATGGATGAAAAGTTCCATTTGACGAGAATTTAGACTTTCACATTCAAACAAGAATACGAGGCATAACACCGTAAAAACGGTCATTCATATTACTAGCCGTACACCTATTTTCAGGTTACTATATTGTCGCAATTGTTTTTGCAGCAACCTAAAAATTCGTCTCAAATATCATAAAATATTTTAAGGAAGGTTTTTTGGCGACACCATATTTTTATCTCTATAATTGCATTGATATCGCCTTTAACACAAGTAGAATGTAACAATATTCGTTATAAATGAATTTCATATAATTTTACCCATTATCAGTGAACACATAAAAGCATTCAAATAGAAAAAAATACAATAATTGTACGTCCTACCTAGAATCCCACAGAATAGAGGAGTAGTTGATTGACTACTTCTGGCTATCGCTACAGATGTACACTAATTATAACCTTATTTCTATTCGGAGGTGTTAATATGGTGAAATGCTCACCAACGGCTAATTCATAAGAAGCGCAAGAAAGCCTAAAACGTCGCATATTAATGAGCCATGGCAATCTCAATAAAAACAGAATTATCATTGATTAATGAAAAATCAGAATTCAAAATCAGCTAGTGGCGATCGCGACATAAAATATTTGAGCGATATCTTCATATGATTTCACGTAATAAATACATGTCACACTCCCCATTTTAGTAACCATGAGACCATGAGATATTTATAATGAGGGATTTAAAGTCCGAACATTTATTTATCGAGAAAAAATAATATAAAAATGAATAATATAACATCACACTGCTGCTACAATGATAATCAGTTCCGATATCAGAATTGTAGAGTCCAAACCTTTCTAATAATACAATTACAATTCTAATTGTATTATTACTTGAGAGAAATAGCCATTCCATTTTAATACAATTCGACAAGTAATCATCGCTTAGGATTGGAATAAATAGCGATACGACTGTTTCAAATTATTGGCCATTTAGCTAACAATAACAGGGCTACATACAGACACTTGTGCATAGTCTGTACACTGAAGAGGCCATCTGACCCATGCAGATACTAACAATTGCAAATCAACTACCTGCTCTCAACTACTAGAACTGCATGATTAAGTGGTTTTGGTTGGAAATGATCACTTCATTACATGAATCTATCAGTGATTGCAAATCGGAAAGTGTTAGCATTGGCCTTAAATTTAAGTCAAAGCATCGTTGCTATTAGATTTCATGCAGATTACGTTGTTAATATACTACGTTGGATACTTTCCCTCTCTAAGTGCTAAACGTGTTGTTGAACGACAGTTAAAAGTACGATGGAACGGATACAGTTCCTGAAATTAAAATCGTTCATGATATTCCGACTGAATGTGTCTATCCAATGATTTTGATTCAATGATAAAGTAATTTCATACCATGGACGTTTCTAAGATGCTTGTAAAAAATAAGCATGAGATCAATCACAATTGAATCTTAACAATACCTCGGGCTATTTTTCTCAAGTAAATGTCCAATTATATTGTAATCGCCAAATATAAGTATAATATCCAATCATAAAGAACATTGTAGCATTTCAATCAATGAAAATAATAATAGTATGAACCAATATGGAACAGACCTGGCGAAAAAAAACCCCGCGATTACGATACAATACAGTGGACTACGGTAACATTTAATAACGATGAGTGATGATAGCTGTCGGAAGATCTTTTTAACGCGGATTAGTCGGTCAGGAGACCTATAGAAAGACAACAACGGAGATTGCCAATAGGTTTGGAAGTAAGTGACTGTTGAGCAACTTGATTGTTAGACAACGATATTGATGTGAAAAAAAATTCCTCTCAGAGGAGAGTTTCCCATACCAATTAAATTAGACTTTGATGTTCTTGTCACATCTTATTATTCAACATAAGAAAGTTTCACAGATTAGAAATACACTTAATAATAATTAGCAAGGATTTGAATAAGTAAAAAAATTGATATTACGTCATAATACCAATGGTTCACTCAACAAATTTAAGATAAGGAGAAGAACTAATGGAGGTAGGAAGTGACGGCATTGTGTATTTACGAACGATAACAATCACCTGGAAAATAATATTTCCACTAAACTAACGAAAAGAAATCAAGAAATGTATAAGAGGCTGTTTTCGCAAGCTTGTGGAAGTACATACACTCACTCATTTCTAACAAAATCAAAATAATATGGGAGAAAAATTATTACTGTCCTTGCATATGTTTTGAAACTTATCTTGATGATCACGCGCTTCCGAGAGAAATTAACCAAATATTACGTGCTGATTAACAAAACAGTTGGTGCATTTTATACAATGCTTGACATGATTTGCTTTCGAATCGCTAACGATAAGTATATTTAATGAACAACGCTTACACACAATATTTCATCGGCGATATTTTGATTCTGACTCAAAACTATACAAAAATAACGTGTGCACATTCCTTGATGATTAATGAAATGTCATTTCTCATTTGCGTACATCTCGTTATAATTTATAGTAGCATTTGGGTAAATTACTGGGTATTCCATAACCAATCACATCTTCAATGTAGATCATAAACATATGTCAAAGTACTGAACAGATTCTCAACCAGCTAGATTTCTAATCAAGTTTGACACATTCATGTATGTATGGAATGTCTACATTCACTGTTTAACACTGCGTACGTACTTTCATAAAAGTTTATCCAAAGGTCATAAAACGAAACGTATCTCGTTAGCTGATCAATCAGATAAATATGCTGTGGTGTATAGAATAGTTAATAATAGAGTTAATCATAGATAGAAAAGGGCCAGACTGTCAATCTGATAGCTTAGCAGTATGTTGGTAATTATCTAACTCACCAGTTTAAAACAATTACAGACGTTAATCTTAAGAAATATACTACAAAAAATCAAGGCAATCTCAAAAACTATAACTTTAGATGAAACGATTTCTACGAATTAAGCACTACTATATAGATAAAATTGCTAGAATGCTTTATCTCAATATCAAATTATAGTCAATTTATCGCATTGCAATGTTGTACAATTCTATTTCATACTCCTACAAATATAGAAAGCCATTTCTGGGATTAGACCATATGGTTTCCAATGGTAGTGTTTGAGACATTACTTCGTTGAATGAACTTACCCACTACAACGCTATAGTGAGATCTCGAGAAGTCATTACCGTTATGCATAGAACCTTCTTGAAAATATAGCCGATGCCTGTGTAAAATTGTTAAGAGATCAGTTTGTGTAAGCATTAAATGAGCGGCATAGAGAGAGCTTATTGAGATTTGTGAGATGGTATACTGATTGCGGCCATCGGCGATCGCAACCGATTTTCACCCCATTATCTCACGTGCTAATTTCCAGACCCAAAAATGCCTCAATAATCAGCAGATGACAGAAACAAGTTGGATCGAGTTTTAGGGATTACATCGCAAACCATGTGACACTTAAAAATTACCAATTGTATTTCAAATATTTTAGCTTGCAAGCAATTATAGTACTTGACACCAAAAGTAAGCCCGTAAATGAAAGAGTGAAATAAACTAACGCTTCCCAAAGGATTCAAGTAACGTAGAAAAAAATGAGAAAATAAAAATATTAAGGATTTTTAAAGCATCGATGTAAGTGGGTGATTATGGCAAAACACAAAATGTGCTTAAAAAATTACAAATGCAAGTATTTTTTCAGAAGGATATTATGCTAACTAAAAAACTAACTCTCACTAATTAGCGTACTAACTCTTCAACTTGTGACGATGAAAAAAAATTATATCTTCCCAACAACTGCGATGGATGAGTCTTAGATTGACAACACGCTGAAGAAGGCGAAGCAATCCAAACGTTGACATTATCTATAGAACAACGTTATAAAGCTTCGTATAAGTTATATTCAAAAAAAAAAACAATAATACAACGCACGTTTTTAGATTTCAAGTCTTACCTTAAGAAACAAAAAGAGAAAGGTATGAAATATCATCGAACAAAACGATAACACATGTACAGAAATACCTTGATACGTATTGTTTGGCGATGGAATGCGCTCTTATTTCTTCACCAGGTCGTAAATATCGCGGCTTAATTGGTTAATATATACGTTTTTATCCTGTCAGTACAATAAAATCGATGTTTATATATACCTGAAACAAGTGTGTAAAAATTATCCTATCAACACACATGATATTTGGGATTCAATCTAAGTAATAATTTGATAATAAAGGTAATGGAATAAATGTCATGTTGCATTCTCAACATCAGGGGAAAGTTGAAAGCAGTAAAATTTTTGGATTTCGCAGGCCCAATTAAAAGCGGTATTTATCAGTTTTAGAATTGCAGTTAATACCCAACATCTTCACAAATTATTGATCCACATCGCTTCCTACTTTTCAATTTCCATTAATAACAAAAAACTTATTGAAGATATCTACTGAACCAAATTAGCAGTTCAAAAATTAAGGTACTCAAATCAAATTTCAACGATACAAGTAGGAATTGCTTTCATATGAAAATTAAAATATTGCATACTTCTTGAGAATTAAAACAAATAGGTTACGGTACATGGAAGGAATGTAGGAAAAAATACTGAGAACAAATTTTACGACCAACAACATAAATTAGGATGAGACTACAAAACATCTAAAGAATTCGATCAGCAACTGAAAAACTGTTTGTAACATCATGTGATTATGATTGAACAACGTCGTGCACAAATAGCAACCACTTTTGATGAGGTACAAAATTTATGTGAAATTGAACTGGTACAGGATTTAACTAACATTCGTAGTTATGCTTATGAGCAGTCATCGATACCACAATCGAAATTGCTATACTAATGCATAGCTTTTATTAAAACTTCAGAAAGAAAGACCAAGATAAGGGTTTCAAACTGCAATAGTTTCTGAAGCAATCAAAAGAAAAATGCTGATTCATAAGATACGACTGCTCTACGACCATCTCTTGAAAGTACTACTGCAAGAAAAATTCTGAAAAACTTCTATGACAACACTGATTCGATTCAAGAAATGTCACTAGTGTCACAACACTACTACTGGAAGAAGAGCTTCGATCATTAATATTCATAATTTTGTTTGACTAATAAGACTAGTACAGTCAATTGCAAATTTGTGCGTATACAATGTATAGAGAAAGTTACAAACTTAGTATTTTTGATCATATCAAGCTTCTATCAATTCAGTGGTTTTAGAATCTAATCGCGCCCACTTTATTTGTATCAATATACTTAGAATAATAATGTCGTAGCGCTCGTGCAGTGATGATGCAGCCCCCACACACTGTGCCAAATCAGGTTCGCTGTTGCCCCTTGCGGAGCCAATCAAGTTCGCCATTCCTTTGGGGTCCGTAAATTGGTGTCATGGAAATCTGGGTAAGATAAATAGCCCTGGCTTCGTAAGCAGTGGTCAACTTGAGTCACCGTATGACCAGGCCGACGGCTCACATTAAATCACCTTCCACGATATTACGTTGAACACGAATGCGTAGGCGCATCCCACAATAGGGGTTGATTAACGCAAAAGCTTACTTTATCTAATCCTAATAGTACCTAATAATAATAGTATTCCAATAGTAATATCAATTACGGTTCTACTGAGTGGATGTGTTAACAACCTAATCATCTCCGACGGATAAATTGGTTGTTCTAGATCAGAAATAACACTAGCAAATCCTTGTTCCCACAACCAGCATTCTTAATACATACACCATTCATGCTGATAAAAAAGTGAAGCAAAGTTATTCTTAATAGATAAGGTTTCTCGAAAAGATAATAGATAATTAAATAGAATTAGATTGAAAAGTGATTAAATATGTTTCATCAGAAAATATCATAGGTTCAAACAAATCACAGGACAACAGAATTTTGTTAGATAGATGCCTTCAACTTCGAAGTCCGATTAAAAAAAAGAAACGCTATAAACCAAGGAAACGTTTTTAAAAAAGAGTTCCAGAAACATACGTTCAAGTATGATGTCGCTAAAGGGCCAACGATCAATAGCTGTTGGATTGTCAATGCAGCGCGCATACGTGGTATACGTTCTTCTAATATTTGTTAAAATTTTCGTTCAGTCCGTGTATAGAACAGAATGCTGAATTTAGAGTTAAACAGAATAAGTTAATTAATTTGTTAAGTTAATTTATTAAAAACAATATTTAATAAAAAGGTGCGAGTCATTTGAGTCGAAACTTACTTGTCTGTTAAAAATTTCATTCGTTTTTATGAGAGCATATGTAAGAGATAACTTCCAGTAATAGACAAGTTATGATTGAATTCGTCGCTTTCTGCACGTTCTACTTTATTAGGTTTTCCATTTTTCCATTTTGCTTTGCTTGTGCAATGCGAAACTAGTTTAACAGATTCCACTAATATAATTGATCTACTGTGTTATTGTGGTTCGGTAGCATAGATTCTGACGCGGAGGACAGAAACACATCACTTTCCCAATCCACTCGTAAATTCTGTTTCTTAAAACGGACAGTTTTTTTTACATACAATTCTATTTAGGCACTCCTATTAAAGTGCAGTGTAGTATGCGCGTCCTAATAATGTTATCACATGGAAGCGCAAGGGTAGTCCAATTAATTCATTCCGGTCCAAGAATTCGTTTATGCATCAGAATCTGGATTGAGGACATCCTTGAGAACGTCTGACTATCACACACGTGATATTCCTGCTGTAGATTTGATGTTCAGTGGAATCTAATCACGTATAATCATCGGTTACCACTCATACGCATTATGTAAAATGGCGTAACATAATGTTCAATAGCTTGGCGTGTACGGCTGCTTGTCTGATCTTTAATAGCTAATGTAGGTCGTTACTTATGATTTCATCTCTGGCTTACGTTGTACAGCAAACGTTCGGTACCACCTTTTCAATAGATTACGCTTTATGATCTTTTATCCTGCCCTTGTGGCATGCAGAATTTCGAGACATAGATTAAAACAGGAAGGACTAGGTAGTCAAAAAATATGAGTAAAGAACTTTATTTTTTATTCTCTTGAACATATTCTCTATGCTATTGTATGTGCTTCAAGCTGCTCATTTGTTCTACTCAGCCATGATGCTATATCATTCATCATATTTACTTCACAACCTGTACACACATAGCTTGAACATTCTGATTTTTTTTTCGTTGACCGTAAATGGACTGTGAGAAGCGTATCGCTTTTCCATCAAAGAAAAGTCTCCTCAGTTTTTAACAAAGACCAATTTCTACACAAGCATTAATGAAGTTGACTAACATTTGTTATGTGTTTAGCGTAATGAAAAAAATATCGGCGAAACGAAGATGGTGAAGTTATCTTCCGTCGATTTTCGTTCCCATATGATCCCATTCTATTTGTCATGTTGTGATCTCTAGAATAGAAGTGGTTTGGCGTAATATTATCTCTTCCCGAACCCCTTTTTATACGTTGAAGATGATATCTCAATAAAACGGAGCAATTTTGGTATTTGAATTTTTGTATAGCTCACGAAGAATGTATGCAGTGGGAAACGCTCGACTAGTCAATGTTTCCTTGACCGCTTTTATTTCAATAGAGTCGATAGTACTTTTGAATTCATGGTGGCGAGCCAAAGTGGTTTTTTATGCTCTTGTGATAGGTCTATGAGCCTTTGTATGAATATGTTCTGACATTCTAAATCTTTTTTAGAACAATGTTTGTCGCTTAGCTGTTATTCGTGCAATGTTCCGTAGATCCTGTTAAGGATGACTCGCCTGATGAGCTTAGAGATAACGAGCAACAGGCAGATTGGACGATAGCTGCCAATGCCGTGGGGTTTCCTTTTTGCATAGCCATACAAAGTTGCTAGTTTTATACTGGCTTGAAACATTGAGCTCGTATATGTAGCACGTGGAAAGCCGATCTTGTAGTATAGTATATTGACACTATCATGTTAACCTTAAATGAATAATTAAACCGTTTATTCTTTGTTTCGGCGACACTGGAGGTGACCAAAGGTCTTAGTATGCGTCTCTTGCCGTCAAAAGCAGAACCAGCCATTCTAGATGTTACCCAATTTAAAGTCGACTGCTGCAGCTTGTGTAATTAAACCATTATTAAATCTAACAAACTAAAATCTATGTATTGCAATTTATAATAACAGTTTTCTACGGATTATTGAAGAGGAAACAGCATGATCAATTGAATTTTCCATACATTAAGTCTAACTATACAGTCTTGCTAGTTTCCCTTGACTTAGAACTTTGCATTCGTAAAGGTAGCGTGTGAAGAGTCGAGTTATTATTTCAGTGAGAACGAGTTATACATTATCCAAATGTTTTGCGTCTATCCTATGTGACCTAAGTGCTGTTCATTTCTTCACCGATGAAACGGCACGTAGAACAATAATGAAAAGGAGAACTTTCAGAACAACACAATAGCTTTTTTCTTTTTCCACAAAGGTTGACAAATGTGGCTGTAATAGAGATCCGAATAGTAGAGCCATAGGTAGCTTTCTTCCTTGTCCTTCTAAAGTAGTTTTTTTTAGCGGCATAGAACAGTCTTCCTGGTAATAATTTATGAAGGACAGGCGTATGTTGCGGATGTTCTAGCCACCTTCAGCTGCTTTCAATGACGATGCCTTCTCAAAACCTACCTAAATAATTATACAGATTCTTATAAATTATGGTTTTAGGATATTGATTGTCTGACATTGGAACTTTCTCTTCTTTGAACGTTAAGAAAAGTCTGAGGAAAGAGGCAACGGTCCTATCTAGTATAGAACTTTGGCACGATAGCGACATCTGTTATGCAAAACCCACTTCGACAAGGGGTATTTTGTTGTGATGATTTTCATTAAGAGATCCAAACTTCAATAACAAGGCTTTTAAAGGTGTAAATTACCATGAATCATAATTTTTCTGATTATAAACTATGATAGGCGTCTCTCTAATCGCTTCATTGGGGTTGATGGGTTCCAATATGACATTCTAAAATTAATTTTATTCTCGTTCATTCTTCGAGTTAAAAAAAAACTAATAAGCTTATGGAATGTGTGACTTTCTCTGTAGAAATTCTATGAGCCAAAGTAAAATACCCTGATTTCATCGTCATAGTAGTCTGATGTTGGAGCGGATTCGATGAATATTGTCGATTGTTATTAAATCACGTATTTCTGAACATTCTTCTTTTAGTACTGGAGTTCTATGACAATCATCCAACTCATTTGCTTTGTATTGCGTCATGCATAAATTATAAATATATGAACAATGACTGCTTTTTGAAATCAAATTATCTCGGTAAGATTTGCGACATTCCAACTATTGCATTTCTTGATGTGCAACCATTCCCAATACGTCGCTTATCATTCCTCCTTTGCGTACCTGATAGTACGATCATTCCCAGCCCGCTGATATTTCATCGATTGTTTCCACTTGCAAATTTAGCTATGTAATTTTTGTGAACGGTACCGTTTCAAGAAATTTTCTATTCAATGGATTGATATACAATCACATAAAAATTATTAGTAGTCCTACCACTTACGTAGACGTTGTAGACAAACTTTATGGAACATAGAGTGGTTTTTTTGATGAAAGCAAATAGATCTCTACCATATGTTATAACAATATTACATCTATATCTCATTTGAATTTTATATTCTGAATTTTTTAGCAGGAAAATTTTTCTTTGTAAATTGTAACCTGATTTGGAACTCATCAATAGCAAGGAACTTCCATAATTGTTTTTATTTATTTCCTATCATTATTATTATTGTTCATTATTCCACAATTTACCATAGTATTGAAAGAGAGTATTTACCCAAATTCTTCATTTACCACGTTGTTATAGAAATATTATTAAGTCAATTAGCGCTATGTATATTTTTTCAGAAGTATACAACTATTCTAGTTTTTTATGTTCAATTTTGTACGATAAATTGGTGAAGGAATCGAGTTAATCTTTGGACGTGTTGGATCGAGTGTCGTCTATTTATAATAAATCTTCAATATGGATTAGCAACTTGCCAAATGTGATTAATGCGAAGTCTTTCAACTATCACACGCGCAGCATGATGGTACCACCTGATGATCATACACAAAGCTACTTGAATCCTGCTGATTTTACTTTGATACAGGTAGTTGATATGCCCATATCAATAATACTTACTTTTTTATGATACTTAAATATATGGATGACCCGTCTTCACGGTCAGTACGGGTCCCGGTATAATTTCCATTTGTTTCTTTCTCGGGCGATCGTCTTCCAGGCTGGTGGTTCCGTACTAACGTGTAATGTGGTGCATGAATAATAAGTATTAGAGATTGTATGAAGTTTTTTAACTTAATGATCAGGCAATGCCATTCTTACTAAAAAGACTAGGAAAGTTTTGGTAGTTATTTTGTTGCTTTTTTATTTATAACATTGTTTTTTTAACATAATTAACATAATTTGGACAGATTTATGAGAAACCACTGTATTTTATTAGTAAAGATTGCCTTTTTTCGAGGGCTTAAGTTTATTTTTTCCTGCAGAAAGTTCGTTGTTATCATTGCTAATACAATTTATTACTATGTTTTCAGCGAATTCAAGGCGTTTGTTACTGTTTTTAGACGAAAATTGCTGGTGTTACAGAACCGTTTTGGGCAAAGTGCGTATAGATCTGCTTTTAATACTGTACCGCATGAATGTTCATCTACAATTGATGAACGCGACATGGTCCTATTGAGTGCTCCTGCACCTGCTCCGATGCATCATAGAGTTTCAAGTGTGGAACTAGGTGAATATGGATATCCGTCTAAATCAGCTCGCAGACTTACTAGGTTAGCTATTTACTGATCGAAATATTGTATCATTTTCTCTCGATTTAAGTGGAAGTACCTACGCCAATCATGCTCTTCAACTTGTATTATCATGTATCGCAGAATTGATAGATGCATTTTGGGATATCCAATGACCTCTAGTATCTAATCCTTTGTGAAGTCGATGTTGCTTATATATCGAACAAATTGGACACTAATGTACCTATTCTGTTAGGATAAAACTTTAGCCTATCTTTAGTTGGGGAACTCAAATGGTGGCTCGGTAAGTTTCTGTGCTCAATCATGGCAGTATGGTTTCATCGTTTAGTGATTACCGATCTAATTTCCAAGTAGTGTAGTTAGAAATGTGATATTCGATGATCTGATTAGTTTAATAAAGTTTCAATTTCACACAAAAATCTAGATGTTTCCATAGTATATTTTTCAGAAGCAAATGCCTTCGACTAATTTATTTAGTCAATTATGGTAATTGCCGTGAGCAAGTAGAATTCTTGCAACATGGAAGTTTATTCTTTTGTCTCTCCCGTTTTATGTTTATAGTAAAATGATCTTTCTTTTATTGTGGCTTCAACCACTTTCTTTGTTTTCAGGCTTTATAAGTCAGTGGATACTATGGAACTAGAACCAGAAACTAATGTAAAAAGTAATGAAAACTTACTTGTAGTACCAACAAACTGTTCTATACGACAGGTAATCGTCTCTTTTTGTTGTTCTTTCGTATTATTATCCAACTGTTGTCACATGTACATGAATAGATGTGCTAGAAACAAAAATGTAGTAATTGAATCAATGAGTTTTCACTTTGTTTACCATTCTCAACTGCAAGTTAGTGGTCATTCTTTCGAAGTTTCAAGGCCGTACTTTTAAACTACCTTGTAATTCAAATGTGACAGTACAAGTCAGAAATCCATTCAAAGTGTATTTCGTTTTGTGGCTTAATGTAAGAAGTAATGTTATTGAGTTATTCAGTAGTAATTTATGATTATCTTTCACCTAATTTCATTTTATTTTTTATAAGCAATACATCGAAAGTCTTCATATTGAAGATGCACACTTCTTCATCATGAAAAAATAGTTTGCATTGATATAGTGATCCTAGGGCTTGTCGTACCTAATTTACCAGTAAAACAGATTTCCGTAACATATTCAGTCGCATTTTGAGTTCTTTAAATATACAGTAGCCTCATTTCCTGTTTTCACATGGATAATCTCATTTCCTTTCGCTTGTAAAGTTTCTCTGTAGATCTTTTCTGATAATTCCGCACCTCGTTATTGGTTTCGTGAGTTTGTGAAAGCAAAAATAAATAAACAAATGTTTATTGAGATCCACTGCAAGAAGTTCTTTTTAAATAAGAAATGGTTGTTCGAAACTATTTGTTTTCAAAATTTGTTATTTGTAAATGAATTGCATTCCTCGATCATTACATGCTAAATTCAAAACAAGTAACTCTTTATAAATTGGTGGCTTTTTTAAAATCAACGCTCTGTGAGTATCGTTCAATTTTCTATTATAAAAAGTTCGTTTTGTATCTTTGTATTTATCGTTACCTTATTGATAATAGTTCAGATCATATGGAAATTGTATTACAGAATCCAGATGTAAAAGAATTATACCATGCACAGTCAACGAATGCGAGTTCTACGATTCGCAAATTTCACGGCGATCATACCAGGTTGGTGGCTATTTTGATTTGTTCATCATTTATTTTTTAAAGTTTTCTATTATATCTTGAACTGCCAATTATTATTGCAGATAAATGGAGACAAGACAATATTGAGTTTTTCTTTAACACAATTAATTGATGAAATGAGATTTGATATGGAATGACATTATCCTGTGTGGGAACATTAGGCATGGCAAGATCTCGACTTGTTGAAGTAATTATGAGGCTTTCAAAGTCATTAAAATTAATCATATTTTCATATTTATCAGTGGCCCACCTAAAATTATGCATACGTCAATTACTTTTGTTTCGATTCACCTGCATCCTACTTGAAGTAAATGAGGAAGATGCTGGAAGTTCGAATGAATTTGTCATGTAATAGAACTTCGAGTGTATGTGGGTTAGATCCTATAGGTCGATTCAGCCAAAAGCTTGCATTCGAACGAATGGGAAGGCAGTTGTTTTTGAAAAGTTAAGCCTTGAGAATTGTGTGACCTTCGAGCCTAACAAGGCGTCATGTGTTGGTTTCGATCAGTGGTAGAGTGATATAGTCAAACTTGAATAATTATAATTATATAAAAATATATCAATAGCATTTCTCTTCCTCCTTGGTTAAGGGATTCGAGTGTTTCTGTAGTCGTTTTCTTCTCATTCACTCTCCTTTTGTTTCGAAAATTTTACTGGTTTTGTTAAGACGTTTTTTCTAGTCCACTTTCCTTCTCTATGTATTGTTTTCGGGGTAGTTTCAGCACCTTGTATTGCATTTTGTATTTTATTGAAGTTTGTTCACCTCATGTATGTGTAGCGATTCTTTAGAAGACACTAGGATGATTCCTGTTCTCCAATTCTACAATCGAATTCTGGAGTCGGAAATGGTGTTGAAGTGAATTTTCTGCTGATCCATTTATTTTGACTTCACTTGTGGTGTAGCTTTCCGCTTTATCTACCTTAGCCCAAATCTTATGGAGTTGCAAGTCTTTGCTATATTGAGTAAATGTGAGGTGTTTTTGGTGACGGTTTCCACGCTTTTTCAACATTTTTTCTTGAAGAATGTTTGTTTTCAGTTTGTCAGGTACTCCCGTATTACTTTTCTAAATGATCGTCCTTCACTTCCTTTATTAGGAGTCAAATCAAGATTTCCCATCTGCTTTTCCCTTGTTTGTGGTCATATTTTCCTCTATTTTCTTATATTAGGGAGGAATTGTACCTATATCTTTAGAATGTTTTCCATATTATGCAAGCTGTTTAAGCGTTATTTACCATTTTGTGGATCTGTCCTGGTATGTAAACATTGAACTTTACGTTGGTGTGTTTCTGTTCGTTCCCTAGTCCATTGGTCTCTTATTTTTTATGCAGTATGTTCAATTTGATGGATATCGTTGATGTTTATCAGATGGATTATTTGATTTTCTAACAGTTCTGTTGATTTTATAGTCAAGCACGGTAGAAATTGTGTTTGTAGATAGATGCTACTTGCTACTGAACTGTAGTTGACTATTGATCTTTGAATTTTATCTAACTTAATCAAACCCTTTGTTCCAATACTTTTGAAGGTATTTGCATGTGCATTTCCGTGAAGTCTTTTTCTATGAGACGTGTGAGAGTATTGCTGATTTTTGATCATTGGTCTTAGCATGAGGACATCATGGCCATTACAGTCGTGGCAGTATGGTATATTGGAAGTATAGCTGTAGAGAAAGAAATGTTGAAGCAAAATAATTAACAATTTCTGTCTTAGAAGGACCTACTAAGAGTGCTGGTTTGGGTCGAGCGTTGAGGTACTGATCATTTTTTGTCGCTGCTTTACCAGTTCGGCTAATGTACCATATATTATGCTTCGAAACTTTTTATGCACCATGTATTATGCACTTGGTTAAGTGTTGATTGTAAGGCTGTATATTTAAAATTCGGATAAGTAGACCTTCGTAACATAAATGGTAGGACGTTAACATAAATAACGAATACTACGGAAATATACAATGAAATGTAGTATAACGGCAATAACTGAGGCGAAATAAAGAGTTGATTGGGTAATGTCGAATAGGTGAATGCTTGTCATACATATCAGCGTGGTAGAAGACTATTCTCTCTTCTTTAAAGTGGAGGATCTCAACTACATCAAGTTCTTTTAATTTTTAGAAAGCGACTGGCTGCTAATGAATAACAAGCTTATCGCAAGTATAATCCCAACTGAACAGCGCGACAGTTAGCATCATTCCTCTCATCTTTAAAGAGTCCACTACGCAGCGTGTTGTAGTCATCGGTTTCTGAAATGAAAAGATACCAGTCAGCACTGTTTATGGCACTAGAAGACTTATTGGAAAACAAAAGTGCTGGTGATGTTACTGTACTAGTAGTCTCAAAGGACTACTCTTACCAATTATCCCAAAAAAATTCTTGAGTCTGATGAAACTGAAGTGGTCATGGAAGCGTTGACTAGCGAAGTGTTTCCCTCTACATTCATCGAAATTCTTTGTGAACTATGCTTTTTTTCTTTCTATGGTAAAATTATCATCAACTAATAAGAAAGATTGGACAAAGCGACACTATTTTGTTAAAGCAATTCACAGTGTACGAAAACTACGATGAGACGATATGGGAGTAGAAATCGACGGTCAATAACTTCGCAATCTTTGCATCGATGACACTATTCATTTCGCCAAACATGATTCACGCCAAAAAAATTGTTAGTTATTTTCGACATTGCTTGTGAAGAAATTGGACTCGAGTTAAACAATCAATGTCAAATAAATGTCCTAATAATACCATTCACTGACATTATCATCTAACAAGGAAGCAATATAACTTGTATGTCGAAAACTAATCAGAATTTTTCTGGTAAACTTAATCAAAGTTAGAACGTGTGGTGGGTTTTCTGTAATTATGCGCTATGAATTGCTTGAATCTGGTCAGACCGTTCTTGCAACAGTGTATTGCCAACAACTCAAGTAAATGGGACAAAACCTCATCAAAAACCATGTTTTTTTTACGTAACAGAAAGCTAACATTCAACACGATAACATCACGACACACCAGGCCTCAGACAAAAAAAATATAACACAGGAAAAAATAAGAAGCTCGTATAGAAACTTTTACCTCATTGACCTTGTTCAACAAATTTCGTGAGGTTGGACTACTACTTTGAAGTAATAATTGAAAGATATTTCCCCATAGGCAATTAAGCAATTACTTTTGTAGTGGCAAAAAATATCAGATAATTTAGTAAATTACATTGTTAACTAGCGTTTTTTCTACTAAATAAATTGTTTTTGCCATAAAAAATCTTTCACGCCGAGGTTATTGGAGACCTGTTCTTTCCTTATAGTGTACACTTCATCGTTGTGGATACTGAAATGAACTTATATAGAGAGCATTTCTTTCATCGAGTAAGAAATTTTAGAGTGATTGAAGCGAATTTGAAGAAATAATTTTATCATGTCAGATCCAAAAAAAAATCCAAAAAACGGGTGTATATTTATACTAGACAAATCTTTTTTTGAAGAATGGCTCCATATTTTGAGGTTTTAACACATGTATTAGATTTAAATATCACTAATTTTGTGGTTGTTATACGACGCGTGATGCTCCAGTACACTTTTGAGTTTACTTATTATATTGAACTGGAGATTTTTTTGATGACAACAGCTTAAAGATTTTCACTTTCGCAATTCCACTGTGACGTGCTCTTCGATTTTTATGATATTCCTAGCATAATTTATGTTAACTAGTATACTACGGATATATTTGCCGCTCTCACGCGGCGCACACTGAGATCAATAATTGACGCCCATATGGCGTTTTATCTAATGGTAGACCATTCAATGTTATTTTAGAAGAGCTAGAAAAATACTGAATTAGCATGAAGGAAATACCCATTACTTATCACAAAATTTTTATTGATTATGTGATATTCAACGTTCATATTATAAGAGACTGACTTGTCCCGTGAGACGTTCTCACTGGAATTTTTGACCTCTGTTGTATCTTTTTAATGCATATCGCACAATCATAAAATGACAATTGGAGGCTGATCAGTCGTAGTAGATCATTATTTGAAAATTATTTGGTATATATACATGCATATTATGTATATATATACAT
>KN716443.1:0-12638 GCA_000816705.1 Dictyocaulus viviparus | reverse complement strand
TTATATATATATGTATATATATACATATATATATAAATGTATATGACATTTGGTTTGATCCACGTTGTTTTAATGCTCGATAACATGTGTGTAGTTCAGAATGGCACACTATTCGGAGGTTGGCCTAGACAGCACTGGGCGACCTCATGTCTCTTTATCACTATCTGAGGAATATGAGCAACTGAAAGCTGATTATCAAGCAAGCATTGAGAAGCTAAATCAAACAATGAATTCTATTAGAACATTCTGGAGCCCTGAACTTAAGGTTTTGTTATATCTAGTAAATTATTCGATCTATGGTGAACTTAGTGCTCCATTTCAGAAAGAACGCCAAATGCGCAGGGAAGTAGAACGGCTGCTGCAAACGCCTGGAACAAGTCCTGGAACTGTGCAAGAGACAGGTTAGTTACAAAATAAAGCTGAGAATCGTTTGTAGCTTGTGATGAGTGGGTATATTATTATTAAGTTTAATAGCATATACTCTGGTAGACGTACTGATTTATAGTTAAATGCATTAAAGGTCATCCAGGCTTGACTGATATGCGGATACGGGAACTTGAAAATACGATTATTCAACTACAGGAAATGTTGAAAATTAGTGAACAACAGATTTTGGTACAAATGCACATGAAATAATACTTTTTCTTATCTCTTTGTATGAATGTTGTTTCAGGATCCTACTGGTCGTATTGCATTTGAAAACGCTCTTCGCGTTGTGGATGAAAAGGTATATATGTTATATAGTGATATAGTTTGATATATGAAATAGTGTTTGTTCAGCAAGCTCAAATCAATGAGTTGCAAGATGAGTTGTCTACGCTACGAATTAATCGAACAAGTCAACCACGAGATTTCACGGACAAAACTATAACGAACCATGAGATGGTGTGAACGTTATAATTTAACTTGTAACTCTATTTTTGTGATAATACATGGTGCAGAAGAAGTGGTTAAGGTTTAAGATTACGCTTCGTATGAAGATGGAACGTTCTGAGATGGAATTGAGTGAGAAAAAAACTGAACTGGCTCAAAGTCAGGCTAGAATGAGGGCTGCAGAGGAGCAGGTAGCCGATTTGAGACAACATGTACACTTGCTGAAGGAACAAATCACAAACAGAGAGCAGCAACATACCCTTCTACAGGGTGATGTGAGTGTTCAGTTAGTTTTCTCGGTGAACTTTTCCTAAATATTGAATATCTGTGGTCCACGGTTTTCCGTTCTTGATAGACCTCCTGAAATCATTAGCAGAGTTTCAAGATGCTACAATTTTGTTATTTGTATAGCTGTTGAATGTAAAACGATAAGTACATGGATGAAGTCCAATATGAGAGTCATATTTCTGACTTAATAGAAACCATGGAGATTGATTGCATATGTGGTCGCAACATGATTTATAGTGGTCAATTACATTGACCAGACTGTCTGCTCCATAAATTGTAGAAATAAAATCAGTAAATCCATTCGCATTCAGCAAAACTTCTGATTGCTACACTTCATTTCTACTTGTAATAATGAGCAAATGATGATAGGCCACATCATTAGTACAAACTACATTGAATTTTTGGAATTAATTTTGAATTTTTGTAGTACTTTTATTTATTGTATATCAACTATGTAGACTATAGTGGTGTTCCCATATCTACTAATGATATTGAGTTAATCGAAAACGATGGAATCTTAAGTGGTACTTGAACTCGCATCTACAAATGTAGAGTGTAGTGTGCTATTTATTACATTACCGTAGTCCTCGCTTTGCGATCAATCAATGCTTCACTTATTACTTTTGGAGGATATTTTATCATAATTCGCCTGTTAGCGGGTAAGATGTGGTGGGGCGACATTGACATTACATCGAATTAGGCTGATAATCACGGGATAACTCCGTTGTATGTAATCTCAATTCTTAGGATTCTTAAATCGCTGATTATGTAATCTCCAAAATTGCGAGGTTTCTATTGTATTCATTTGAAATACCATGTTTCTGTGTACATTACCATCTGTTACGTTTAATTTCTGGCTTAAAAACATGTTTAACTGTAAGCATGGATGGCTAGTATGATGGCTTTTTAAATCGTTTTCTATTAGTAAAAATTCATTATATGTTGATGATACGACCTAAGTTTAAAAGCTTTCTTTTTGAGGTTAAATATTTAATTGAGTTTTCATTTGATGATATTTGGTCAATAAGCAGAGGAAAACAGTTCGTTGTTTGTGAAGTGGCTAGTTTAAAGCTAGTGGCATGTGAGCTTATTGGCATATGTTGAATCCAGCCTCAGGTTTACCTAGCCTTCTACTCATCAAGTGACGGTGAATTGATTCCAGAGTTATTTGGGAGGATTAGCAACACCGCCTTGCCAACAGTTTTTTCCCTTCAAATCATTGTACAGACCTCGTAAGCTAAATTTTTAGCTTGATGAAAAAGAACGTTGAGACTTGAAATTCTAGAATAGATGTAGAAGGCATTTCAATGTTCTATTGGAAACTTAACTATCTGACGTCTTGGTTTTAAATTGTCTCAACTATGGAATGGCGTACAACAGCGGCATTATCGAGATTGCCCTGTTAGTTTTTCTTGTTTCGAGCATTTTTTTGATTGTCGTTGAAGTGATCATAATTTGGCGATAGACTGAAGCAGCTTCGACACATTCTTGCAGTCCTTTTATAATCAATTCATACCATCACTCGGATCTTCGATCATCTACTAGTCATGTATGAAATGATTTTGGTAAGAACGTTTTTATCGTAAACGACTTCTTTTCGTGCAATGACAAGACAATTTCTCTGGCTCTGAAATTATTTTCCGCACGAAGAAGACGGTGATCAGATTTAGTGCAGAAAGATGATGCTACCGATCTATCAAGAATATCATCCTCCTGTTTGAAAGAATATGATCCATTTTCGCTAAGGTCATTCCATTTTGCGACACCCATGTCCGTCGGCGGTGTTCTTTCTTCAAAATCAATGAGTTTCCAATGCTATCCACTTTCATTTCGATCTTATATTTCAAGCTTTCCAATCCTACAGCGTTTTTCGCTCATCATTTCCATTCTCGCTATGGATTCTTTGACAACGAATGTGTAAAAGGTATTTTCTTTTCAGATTACGCCCTAGTTGAATACAGAGTAAGATTAAACGAAGAAGCAGAGTCCATAAAAGTTGATGAGAAGAACAATGGGTGGATTTACATTTGATGTCATTTGGAGAGACTGTTCTGGCATTGTATGTACACAGTAGGAAACAGTCTCCCCGACGTGTCAAGGTGTGCTCGTTAGATCCAATTCCTACCTCACGTTTTTTGGCCCGATATTAGACATCCTCTCACCGTTTGTCCTACCGCCCGACCTCAAAGACGGCAGAGCCCATCGTACGGTGTACTGAGGCCAGTGTTTTGTTGGTGTAGCTTTGGTTCCTCTGGATTTCTGCGATAGCCTTTCCTTGGCATTTTCATGGTCTTCACCACAGGCAGTCACTGGCTTTTATGGATCAGAGGGGTATGTTTGCTCTAGACTCTATTTCATTAGGACAGCGGCAATTTTTTACATGTTCACTCTTGGCCAGGTAGGTTTCCGTATCCAAATGAAGGGGAATAGCCTAGGATAATCCTAAGAAATCCTTAGCACGTTGACGTGATAAACAATCCGGTTGGGCAATTCCTTGAGATGTTTTTCAAGTAACTTCAAGTCGCTTTTTTGTAGGTTGATGCTCTAAGGCAGAAGTTAGAGGGTAAAAACCAACAAATGGAACACAGAGATAGGAGGATAGAACGTTTAGAAAATGAACTCAGTGACGTGAAGGGAGAATTGAGTGAAAAGAATGAGCAGGTTAGTTCTGACTTGAATTTATGGCGTTTGGATGAAGTGATAAGAAGCTTAAGATTTGCTGGTGCAGTGCAACATAACTTATTTCCAGTTTAGTGTTACCTTTCAGTTGCAACAGTCATGTCACAGAATTTCTCAAATGATGGGGAGAATTGACGGATTAGAAACATCATTGCGAGAAAAGGAAGTTGAACTCGATAATGCAAAAGTATTTCACCAATTCATCCTGAAATTCTATCTGATAGCTCTATTTTTGTTTTAAGCTGTTATGTTTATTTAATGACTTGCTATCGCACATAAACTTTATACTTTCATCAGCAAATTTTTAGATACGGTTGTCGAGTCACCCTGACGTAATAAAAGAAAATGATTTGAAGGAGAAGTTAGAATCAAGTAAGAAGCTATATTTTTATTGGTTAATTTTCAACATTATTACATTTGGAGTAGAGCAACAGTGATATGACAAGAACTACGCCAAGGCACCATAAGCGTTCTTTATTTCTTTAGTCGAAATGTGGAGAAAAAAAGCAGTAAAAATTTCACAACGGCTAATTTTATTCAAAAGTGCGTCCGTTCATACGATATAGATTTTTTAATTTTGTATAAGACTGAAGAGAATGAGAAGCACTATAGATGATTACTTTTTGTTAGATTGAGTATTAATTAGTGACAACTGGAATACTTATGTAAATCTCTGTAAAGAGGGGGCACTTTTCGATGTGCTGAATATTTGAAATTGCGAACAAAGGGAGTATTTGGTGTGTTTGAAATTTCCATTGGCAACATTATACCTAGACTTTTTTCTGTACAAATGATTGCTTCTTATTGAAATTCCCTTCTTAGGAGTTTCTAAGTGAGCCTTTTTGTTCCTTCTTTGAGTTTTTCTATTTCGGAATTTGTTCTTCTCCTAATACCATTTGTATCGTGGATGTTAAGAAATACTTGGTTACTTGGTTGCTTACTTGGATGGTCCGTCGTGACGCGTAGTGCGAGTCTTTGCAAATCTCCATTCGTTTTCTTCTCGCGCGATTGTCATGATGGTGGTCTTCCGCGTACATGGCGACACTGGTGCGGCCAATTCCGTAATCCTGAAATCGATTCAAACTGTTAGTACAGCTTTCTAACGTTTGCCTAGGACACGTCCTCCCAAATTGCAGGTGGTCGTCCAGGAGGACGTTTGTATTCGCTTGGGTATAATTATTCTACAGTTCTTTTCGTCCATCTGTCGTCATCTCTTCTTATTATATGACTAGCCCATCTATCTTTCGCTTTTGACACGTATTCCTCTGGATGTTGGAGACGAGATAATCCTCTGGTTTCAGTACTACGGAGACCAGCTTGATGTTGTGTTCGCCGGTTATATTTAAGGAGACTCCTTTCGAGCGTACTGTAAGTAGTTTGTAAACTCCTTGAAATGGTTGAGGTACCAGGTCTTGGGTGCATAGCAAAGCGCCGGGAGAACTATAGAGTCGAAAAGGTGAGCACGTATTTTTGGGTCTATTAATTGATCGGTGACGTCTTTTAGGGGACCAAATACAGCCCGTGCGGCTCTCCTTCTGCTTAATTCTTCTTTCATATCGCTCTCCATATTCATAGATCGCCCAAGGTATACGTAAGATTTGGTTTCTTCGATTTCGAAACCATCAATCTTGATTCGATTTCCATCACACTAAACGTTTTTATGAACTGAATCTTCTTCTTATTTATTCGCAGTCCTATCTTCTTCCTAAGTTCGTTCAATTCGTTCAACATCATCTCTGCTTCCTCTGTTCTCGTCAAAAATAGGATGATGTCGTCCGCAAAACGAAGATTGGATAGGAATACTCCATCGATACGTATGCCTCTTTTGTTCCATTCTAACGACCTCATTATCCATTGCAGGGTGGCAGTAAACAGCTTCGGCGAGATCGTGTCGCCTTGTCGAACTCGTTTTTCATAGGGTTGGTACGAGTTTGATCGAAAAGCTGCATTTTTGTTGTGCAATTTCGATAACAGTCGTCGAGGATTTTTAGTAGGACTGGTGTTCTCGGTAGGCTTCTATGACCATGACCATTACTACCGTTTGGATGTGGTCCATGCAGCAGAATCCTTTGCCAAATCCTGCTTGCTCTACAGTTTGAGCCTCATCCAATGTTGTTGTTATGTGCAACAAGATAATCTTCGTGAAGATATTGTAGAGTACACTCAACAAGCAAATCGGACTGTAATTTTGAATATTTCTTCGATCTCCTTTCTTATATAGAAGGACCGGACGCGAGGTTCTCTACTGATCTGGTATCTTTCCATTCTGAAGATATCTTGTTATATGACGTGTCAGAAGTGCATGTAGTTTCTGGCCATTAGCTCGAATGAAATCGACATTTATTTTGTCCGGTCCAGGAGCTGTGCCACTTTTCATGCTTTCTATAGCAGCCCGAACTTGGAGATAGGATCTCATAAAAGTCGACGAGATGGATGACGGATAGGTGTACGACAAAGCCGACGCCACCGACGTTTCGTGTGGGGACCTTCTTTCCACGGATAACAACTGTCCCTTCATTGAGTTGTCTTATGTCGGTTTTTCTGCTCTTGGTCTCCTGTAAAGCTATCACGTGAAATTTGATAGATTTGTTAGCTTCAAGTAGAGCATAAAGATCGGCGTCTGAGGAGGCTGTTCTGGCATTGTATGTACAAAGAAGTAAACATTCTTTATAGCATTTCATGGGCGCGTGTTCTTTAGATCCGTATCCCACGTCACGATTGCCCCGTAATTTGACTGCTTCTCACCGGTTGTCTTACAGTCTGACATCACGGACAGCAGAGCCCACTGTGCGGGAGAACGAGGCTGAAATTTTGCTGGTGTAGCTTTAATTCCCTGAATTCCTGAGATAGCCCAGCTCAGGCGTTCTCACGGTCTCCACCACAGGCAGCCACCGTTTAGAGGGATGTGCCTCCTTGTGACTTTATCATATCAAGTCGGTGGTGGTTCTTGATAAGTTTACTCTTGGCTAAGTACTTATATCAAAATGAAAAACCTAGGAACATGTCTCAGCCACGTTGAGAGGTGGTAAACCATCTGGGAGGTGTTAAGAAATACTATTTGCTAATACATGAAGGAACGCTAAGAGTTTTGCTGAGTACGAAAAATAGCAGAAGATAGTTTCTGTGGTGGGAACGAGGTTGGGGCACAAATATTTGCGGATTGTAGAACACGACATTGTATTGGCATCCAGCTGGGAACCGTTTCTTTGTGTTTTGTTCGCATTGACAATTTTCAACTTTCTTATTATCATTTATTATTCGTACATATCCTAGATGCAACTAGTGATCATCTCTGGTAAATTAATCCTTTTGTACAGTTCGGTACATAGTGAATTTACAAGTCGGTACATGGCGAAACCTCACCGTTTGCTCTTAGCAAACATTAGCAAACATATTAGGTAACATGTCAAAGTATTCACATGAACACTAAGGTTGATTTTTTTTCTAGTAACAATCGAAAAGAAACGCCTTCAAGAGCAAATGGATCAGTTAAGAAGAAATACGGAAAAAGAACGGATTGAACAGCAGGAAACTTATCAAGTCGAGGTAATCAAGGTTTATTTATGGACGGTAGCTAATGTTGAGATAATATAAAATAATTGTTGGCGTTGATCAATCCCTTGTGGCGGGATGCGCCAACGCATTCATGTTCAACGTGATATCGTAAAGGTGGTTGAATGCGTGCCTCGTCTATACAATTACTTGAGTTGACCACTCTTCACCAAGTCAGTACCAGTTATCTTACCAAGATTCTTCTGGTACCAATTTACCGACCCTGGAGGGATGGCGGGCTCGGTAGGCTTGGGGGGCGACCGCGAACTGATTGGGCCGGCGTGTCACTGCGGCACCTCCACTACTGCGCCCTCCCGATAGCTAATGTTAAGTATAATTATATCCTTGCATTGTGTTGCTTTACTTTTAAAGATCTGATTTGAGTGGTAGTTTAGTAATATACTTATATTAGCATTTTTCAGATTAATTGAAGTTAATTTAGTCTTGTTAGTTTAACGAAGTCATAATTGAAGTACGTAAGTCGCGTAAACGGCTTAAATTACATAGTACCTTTTTAATATGGAACTGGAAGCGTAGGGCAATGCAATTCACATTGTGATGGTTCTAAATCGTCTCGCATATCTTTTTTTCTAGCTGCAGCAACTTAGATGTAATATAGAGAGTCTACAGAAAGAACTTTCCGATCGAGATGTTTTTCTTGAATCTCAAAATGAAAAGGTATGTCTATGAATGGAATGCATATTCTTGTAATAAATTTTTTGTTATTTGCCCTATCATTAATGTTTAAGATTGGTGATATGGACCGGGAACTTACTGGCGCTCAACAATGTCTGCAAGCTGTTATGGGTAATAAAGGGAAAGATGAACTCCGACGAGAAGTCAGTCATTAACTATTTTTTCGTTTGTAAATTGAGATTGATGGATTTGCAGTTTGCAGCTGCAGATCAAAATATTGATTGCTCTTCACCAAACTTATGTTACTCCACTAACCACTCATACTTGTTTTCGAGCAAAAAAGCAATAGCTTCAGATCTTCCGAATATCTGTCGTGTTGTCATACTTCATGGTCACATTCGTTTAGCTTTGATAATTTGTCGCGTTAATTATATATATTCTCTTCTAACACATTCCTCGTTGTTACTAGTTAAGTGCGATTCCGCAAAAAGCAAGCACTACATGCAATGAAAACCGTTGATTCATTTTCAAGCACTCTAGACGAGTTTTTCAAATCAGTTGTTTGTTTTAGAAGTTAAATATACATCTAAATACATTATACATTTAAATCAATTATAGGTTGAATCAGCTCGAAATGAAGTTGAGAAATTGTTGAAAATGGTACGCCAATTGGAAAAGGAAAATACCCATTTGAGTTTGCAATGTAAACAGCTACAAAGCACAATTGATCGTGGGAATGGAGATGGTGGGAGTAGCTCGACATTGACTAAAGACTGTATTCATGTTCGTCGTTTTCCAAAATTTGTATTGTACTGTGTTTTTCGTGAGTGAGAAATTAACCTGATGTATGCAGGGAGAAGTACCATCTCTCCTCCCAGGAAGCCTTTCTGGAGCTATTAGTGCTCAGGCAAAGAGAAGGTATTATTTTGATTTCACTGCGAGTATTGACACAGTAATGATATTTTTTTGAAAACAGAATCGAAGAGTTGGAGGAGGCATTGAGAGAATCTGTGAGCATAACTGCTGAGCGTGAAGTTCACCTTTCTCAGCAAAAGCATCTTCTTCACCAAGTGAATCAGCAGGTGCGCTGCGGTCGCATGATGTGTTAAACCAAAGGGGTTCATGGGTCATTGTTACACGAATTTACGGATATGGATAACTATAAGAAAAATATTTAACTTAATAGGATTTTTTTTTTGTGGTTGATTGATCGCTTGCCGGAAATATTTGTAGAACTTGATAGGCTTACGATAATTATTTGATGATAGAATAACGCAGAAATTGGAAGTATAACATGTGCTTTCATCGTTTTAAATGTTGGTCAGTTTGTTTCAAGTTAAATGATGCGAGGCGTGAGAACGCTGAGCTAAGAAGGCGAGTAACCGACTGCTGGTCAGATGATCATGAGCATCTGATGAAAGCACTCGAACTAGAACGACAACAACACATCGAGCAGCTGTCGCAGTTGAAGTACTATTTGTTGTGCCTTAAACATATTTGTTCATAATATTTTAATCGAAAATCATATCAGGAAAGAAGCACTACTCGTGGCTGTCGCAGAAAAAGATGAGCATATTGATTACCTGGAAAAATCTCGTGCGCCTCGAGAAGAAATAGAAATCATTCGTAGACATAAAGATGCATTACTGCGTAAACTTAAGCAGGAAAATGAACAGTTTGTTCGCATTTGTAATAACTATAGTTTTAAAAGCATAATGCACACTGCATGCTTTGATAATTTGAACTGTTTGTAGTTACTTTCTGTTACAACTTAAAAATAATTCAGTCGGTCAGTGGTTGTTCGATCGGAGGCTACAAATAATGTGGTGCAGACAGGACCTCCAGCAATAACTGTTGGCAATCCTGCTTCCTTTGTTTCACAGTCAGCTCATCAAGGTGGTATTTACTAATTTTTCTTTCATCTCACTGGATGGTTTTAACGAGCCATCACTTTTGTTATTAATTTATGTTGCAAATTTTTGAATAATTTCGTTGTGTAGATATCGCGACTGCAGACATGGATGATTCGGAGGGAATTTGGGCATGAAACTATTGTCCAGAACTTTTGCAGAAATCAACCTATATATTGGTCTTGCTCTACAGTATGAGTGTGTTTTCATACTGCCCGTTCACGCTTTCTGTTGTGTTGAGCCTTTTCGACTAGTCTGCCTATTCATTTGTTCCCACCTCTTGTCTTTGTCTATGCGTATACTACAGTTTTATGCTTATGATAGCTCTTTTAGTAAATTACTGTTCTATGATCAATGTCAGCACATTCGTGTTAATAGAAGTTTTTTATTCTCATTTGTTTCACTTCTCTGTTTCCTTTCACCCTATACAATTGTGCTACATGGTGACGTCTTCTTAGAATTCTGTTCGAATCTCACTTTTTTATGTTCATTAGCATCAGTTTATTAATGCGCAATAAATTTTTACTTTACAACACTATCGATAATTGTATAAAGAGACATATTAGTGTTTGGAATGTAAAATTCATAGAGTTCGTGAAATTTTTCAAAAAAGGGTAGAAGAAATCGTTTGGGAGTCGCAATTCAATGTGAGGTAACGTGACGAAACGTGAAGAGGGAACTGAAATGGAGAAAAAACTCGCTTTCAGGCTTTTTTCTTTTAATACGAATTAAGTGGATTAAAGTCTTGTATTATGTGGAAAGTAGCCATTTCCTGTATTTTCCATGTTTCTAACACTTCTGATATCTTTGTATCGCATTTTTGAAATAAGCATACGAACTGGTTCAGCTATGTTGATGCTGTCAATCCACATACAGCCTGCCCGTTAGCTTTATTGCTGTGAATACTTACACGGAGTTGTGTCCTTGAATTGAAGGCGGAATCGTAGAATCACAGTGGAGTTTTGAGTAATAGGAATCTAGATAAAATAGAAGTTAGATATTTCTTTGTTTTTCCAAAGGTTCTCTCTTTCCTTTTCAAGATTGAAATCATGGCAAACGTACTTCTTCGAGAAGCATTTCATACTTTGTAGATGCGATCAAGAATCTATGCTTTCCCTGAATTCCTTGTTTTGCATAGAAGATGGTGACCATTATATCAGTAATGGCGGAGCAGCTTCCAATGATTGAACCCTGCATTGTGATGAAACAGTGCTTTTGACCAAATTACAGGTCATGGTGATATATCATTAATTTGAATATGAGGAAGCCTTTTTGACATAGATTAGCAAGGACCGTATTAACTCGTTCGGCATACCGCAATGCTGCTTGGAACCTACTTTTGAGAGTTTTACATTTTTGTGTTAACGACAAAATCGAGGGCCTCAGCGGACTCAAACGCTCATCTCACGAATAAGGCTGAGGCTTCGGGTTTCGTAGCTAGCCTGTGTGATATCACAGTATAAGAAGAAATCTAATGAACCCCTAACCTTTGATTGAATTATTTTCCTGAAAATTACCATCGCGTCTGTGGTATTAACGTTCTCGACAGGTGAAGTTCGAATCCATTTAGGCACAAATTCATCTATCAGTTGTTGAATTAGTTGTTCCATTTCACTACATTGAGAAATCCTGAAAGTCATTCAGCATTCTATTGCTCTTTCTACAATAAATGCAATGAATTTTCTCCAATTCTTTTCCTCATAAAAAAGAGTTTAAGGTAAAACATTAGAACAACATCAGAGATCATGTCATCCATATGACATTTTATTGTATCCTTTTTCTATAATCAAATTTATTGATGAAAGCGTTCCTAAAAAAGGACATACAAAAAAGTATTGTATGTTAATGGCTTGAAATCAAAACGAGCGTGGTGTTGCAACAGCTCTACGTTAACATTCGTTTCATGATGAAAATTTTTTACCAAGGAATTGACTAGTCTAACTGTAGAGAATACTCTCTTGAGTAGTTCCTAATACTAATACTCTCTCCAGTAGTTTTTTCTCTTTACATAAAGATTAAAGATTAGAGAATTATTTAATTAATTAATTAATCAGACACTAATTAAAGAGATCCGAATGGAAATCGTATATTATTTCCTCCATTGTCTTCCCGAAAGTAGTAAGTGCGCCACTTTTGTGTCATAGAGCGGCCTTCCTGGTCTTCTGACTCATAAAACATAGGCGGGCGTTGTGCTTGTTGTTTCTTCACAGTTTTGCAAAATTGAACGTCAATCTGCTTAGAGACCCCATGCGACTCGTTTACGAACGTGATTGTATTTACCACTAATAAATAACGTCCATATCTGACAAGAAGTACTAGATGTTATGGAACTCTTCGATGCCACTATCTGTCAAAAACGTACCCGCGATTAACGACAATCAAGCTGGGAATGAACCAGTGAGGTGTTGCATCCTGCGTTACATGTTATTTCTCGTATTTCAAGTATTATGGCCAGTTAAGTATTTATTCCACGGATCTCCCTCGCTGAGGGATCTCAAGCCGGTTAGTCGCGAGGCTACGTGGCGCGACCCCAGGTGGCGGATAGGGGGTGAATCGCGGACCAAAAGCGACCGTGTAATTGCCTTGAGATGCGGGTGGATTCATGGGATGGACTCCTTGATTCTGCTGTGCTGGTCGACTCATACCTTCTGTATGCACATAGTAACATTTATGTATGCGTACGTACTTGTGCTTATGTGT
>KN716442.1:141234-151840 GCA_000816705.1 Dictyocaulus viviparus | reverse complement strand
TCTACGTCAAAGTGTGTGCAACCGTCGATAGCTCAGTTGGTAGAGCGGAGGACTGTAGAATTGCAGCTATCCTTAGGTCGCTGGTTCGAATCAGGCTCGACGGAATGCTTTTGAATGTCGCAAACATTGGTCCATCCTATGGCGAATAGAGATTAATGGATTATTTTCAAAGTACGGCAACTATTTGTCCTATTTCACTTAGAAAGCTTAACAATTATACATATTTCGTAATTGAATTTTTTATATAAGCATAACAATAAGCTACGCATACTGACTCCACGTCACAGTGTGTGTAACCGTCGATAGCACAGTTGGTAGAGGAGAAGTTAATGGAAACATATCAACAAAACATTGTAATAGGTAGTATGTATCAATCAATAGGATATGTACTAATTTCAGTTCAGTGAAATTGAATGACACACCTTTGAGAGAATATTCAGTAGATTTATGATCTGATATTATTTAAAACGATGGTGGGCCACATAGTTAGGAATAACGAATAATCACTTTAATAAGTTTGAATTAATATTGTTTAACTAATATGGAAGTTTATGTGTTAAGGTATAATAATGAAATGTGAAAGATTGAACTTGTGCTGTAATGGTGAAGAACAGAAATTCGTTGAAGTGTTGATACAGTTTTGACTGTTTTGTAGCTGTCCTGTATATTTTCGTCGGTCTCGAGCTTATAAACGCTGTATTCACCATCTACGATGCAAAGCATTTTGCTTACTACCTTCACTCATTGTTGTTGATCTCCAAATTTACGTGTTGACAGTGTCAAACAGATTACGGTAATGCGAAGAATTATGAACCAATCTGGCTTTATAATATGCAGATTGTTAGATGGAGACTATCCTTGGGATAGCTGTTTAAGTAAGTCGTAGCAATAAAAAATAGCCTTGATTGATAGTGGTGATACTGTGCAGTTAATAACTGGCAGATAATATAATGGATCGGCACGACAGACCGGATGTCTGTAAGATCGAGTTCGAATCCCGCCTGAGGTTACGAGTATTGCGAGCATCTCAGCACAACTATTGACAATATAATATCGTTGCATAATAACATAAAATTACGAATATGATTGATGATTATTCTTAATAACAGGAGAACTATTTGATGTTGTTATTTAGCTGCAGGCTAAGATGATATGAGAATGAATGAATAGGAAATGTGCGATATTTCCTGAGCATCCTTTCTGTACTTCACTAAGCTAGTGGAAATCATAGATTTGCATCTATACTTTGTCTGTATTGATGGATTATTTTCAAATGTTGTTGCTAACACTATTCTTTCTGCACAGTCTAGACGAATGGAAGAGCCTCATTTGACTCTAGTGGAGCAAATTTTTAATAATTCACCCTTATCGAACCATACCTGTTCACAACCTTTCTAAAACAATCTTTATGTGATCGTCTATACTCAAACTGTTAGAGGGAGGTCTGCAAATTCGCAGCTAACCTTAAGTCTCTTGTTCGAACCTGTTTGAACTAATCACTTTATTATCAACATAGTGTAGAGTGATCATTAACTAAACCTAGAACCTAAAGTGTAAAACTCGCTTCTATAGATGTCTGTTCTGATATGTTATCGATCACATTATGTATTTCCTCAATAATTACTTTATGCTCTTTTGAATATCTATAGGTTTAGGTCAGCACTAGTCTATTAACGGTGTCATCTGGTAATGCAATATCGACATTACATCTGCATTGTTGATGGCAAGTTATTCCCACTAGGATGTACTATTCAAAATCCTTAATGAATACGTAATTGTATATATGGCGCATATATCCTAAAAGTGCTCAAATATAATATTATTACTTTCTTCTTACACTTCTCCCAAACTACCGTGGATGAGTGACGAATAATTGCAGCAGTTGTTAAGTGACGCTGTGATTCTCCTAACAATGGTCTTTGAAATATGGTAAAATAAGATACGGTAAGCTTAGGTGTTGCTCGATCCCTGGTGGCGAGATTTATCTACGCATTCGTGTTCAAGGTGATATCGTAGAGGTGATTGAATGCGAGCCTCATCTACACAGTGACTTGAGCTGACCACTCTTCACTTGAAATATGGCAACACCAATAAAACTGTTAAGCTTCATTATACCTCTAACAATGAGTATCTGATATCGTATAATGATCTTCTTGAACAAGACAGTTAATAAATCATTTTATAAAATGTATTAATATATAAGATTGTTATAACAAATATTTTCTGTGAGGATCAAAATATTCAAAAAAGTTACATTCAAGCAATAAATAATATAATGTAATAGCAGTTACATCAAACTGTTACAAACGATTTTCCATTATGAAGAACTATAACCATGAATTGAAAAGCAGTATCACTTTGATTGCTTAGGAAATCTTTCAATAAATTTGCAGTACTCTTCAACTTCTTCATCAAACGTAGTCTTCTGTTTGACGATTCCGCTCGAACTGTTCACCGATACAGATGAAAATCTATTATTATTTACACTAACAGGTGATCGACTGTTGACGGCTTCGCTGATGTTTCCAACTGGTTGACTACTTAAAGCTTCCCAGTCATCACTTTGATTATTGAAGTTTACGGTACCTTTGGCTTTTCGGATAGCCTCTACGCAATTCCGTACCTGTGAAGAAAACTATCAATTCAGTTCAATTGCTTCTCTTCAACTCTCTTAAGATAATTATTATAAAAAGTAACAATTTTTCACTTTTTCCTCGTATTTTAACTGATAAAAGCTGCAAATTAGTGGTATGATGTGCTCTACTGACGTATGGTTTGTTGACTTGTATATTCAATTTCTTGTTGAGATAAATTAGATACCCAGAACTTTCTACCAACTACAATCAGCTTAAGCACTATTGTTACTAGTATTCTACTTATTTAAGTCAATCAAAAAATTTATAGCCGCAGGCGAGACGTAAACCTAACCACCATCTCACTATAACGGAAATGCTATAAATAGCAGAATGGGGTCGATACTGTAGCTTTTAAATGTGCCTAACCTCAAATTTGAGTGATTAGACTTTGTGTTTGTGCTCTGATGATGATCTTCAAGATGGAATGAAGATCACGGAGCTGAGTGTGTGGTTTTGTCGGAAACACAAGGCGCTACACTAAGAGTAACCCAGTTGGAAGTCAATCACTAGATCTTAAACTTGTGCAAATGAATCGATGAATTTTAATGTCGATGATGCTGAAGATGATCACATAACAGAAGCAGTCACACTATGTGTTACTCAATAAACAGTACTACCAGAAATTAAACTCAAGCAATTTGACTTTTATCTGAACACGACGTCAAAAAAACTCGAGATGAGAAAGGAAAATTTCCTCAAACCCGTAGCCGTTCACTTTCAGATGTTTATGCTAGAGGATAATCAAAATTTTAATTGATATTTCGATATTCATTCATTTTGGCTTTTATATTTGCACCCTTCGCTCACTGGTTCAATTCGTATAGAACCGATTATGAAGCAAGCTTATAAAAGTCACGCTTCATAAGACTTTATGCTTTTGTAGCCTCCACGTTGAGTGCGGAAGTTGAGGATAACAACTCTTCGAGCTATATCATAATACCAAGTTCATTCAACTGTCCATTCAACTGTCAAATACTTGGCGGTGATCTAAGAGTCATGGCTCCAATTATGGAGCTAATTCTCATCTGATAATATTTAACTCGACAAACAAAAAATAGCTAAAGATAGATATCTATGCCTAAATATCTTTAAACTCTTCCATATGCAAATTAAGGCAGATTTCTTTTTGTCCTCGCCAGACACCAAGAATTATCCAAATGTTGTTAGAAGCTAAAGTAGGAAGATGAAGGAAATCAATATTAAGGAAAGAAGTTGTAGGATTCAGAAGAAAGTACGAAGCTACAGAGCGAGCTCCTTGAAATGTTACTGTACGCGAAGCCAGCTATGTTTACTACAACGCGTTATAACTACTAAGGTAAGGTAGCGCTTAGCAGATCATACAGTCGACTAGTAATCTGAGAGTGCAGCGTTATAATTCTATTGATAGGTAATTAATATGTATGTTATAATATAATGTAATGCATTATTAATATTTCTATCTATAATTCTATTGTTATTAAGCATAAAATTAAGATGCTCCGCAAAAATATACTGTAGGCACTTGTACAGGATGAGCGGTTATCGATCAACGAGTATAACCGTCCTATATGAAAATTCTTGTAACTGTTATGGGAACTGCAGCTTCTCTGCCGGATAATTTCTTAAAAGATAGGGATTTATGTCAACATGAACAGCAATAAAACCAGGAGGTATTTCTCAACAAACGAGGACCTTACAGTGTTATCAGTCGGTCATCGTTTCCTTACAACTAATCAACTACGAGGTCCGACTAGATTCTTAGAGGAAGGAGTTGTGCAATTTTAGTAATAATTGCGGTGAAACCATTGCATATACCATCGTTCATCAATGTCTCATTATGCAAATTTTTTAGAATATGTAATATGTAGTTGTAATGAAACTTTTAGGTAAACCTCTGAGGATGAAGTTGGTTGCTTCACGTTCCCTTTTTGCCCTGACATTTTTCGACCATGTTTATTTTTCTTTTTTCGCTTCTGTTTGTTTGAAAAAAAAACAAGAATAAACAAAAATTCTAGTATGACCAGTATCATACTACATCAGTACTAGTTACTATGATTACTTATAAACAAATAAAAAAGCGATCACGATTATTACTCACCCTCTTGCTACGAGTACTTCCCTCCCTTTGCTCATACTGTATAGATAATTTGAGGTTTTTTTCATTTCTCTTCCGTCTAATGAAATATATGATGATTACGAAAATCACTGGCAAAAAAAACAATAGAGCACCAAAGGTAATTAATATGATTGTGATATAATAGACGTCTTTTTTTTGAGTCATTTCATGCAACATGAAGCCGTTCCTCTGTCACTCTTTGAAGCCTTGAAAAAAAAAAAACATCACGTGTTATACTTAGAAGACTTGTTTTTATATTTAGTAAAACATTTTAATAAGTGGGATCATTTCATTTCAAGTAATGGAAATGCGAGAAAATTCACACGTTTAAAGGGTCGCGAAATTTTTGCTTTAAACTCCGCAGTTCCCTCCGCTCTCTGCAATACATTAGAGACTTGAGTTGACACCTTAAAAACTTCAGGGAGCTTACGAATTAGTCACGGAGCGATTGAAAGGTGTCTTCTTAAATAAAATCGACGACTACAATATCAAGCCGCTTTTCACCAGTCGAATCTTCGGAATACATGACGCCCGCAAGATCCAGATGAATGTGTCTATAGAATAGCATAGATCAACAGTCACGCCAGAAACATTCGATTGGGAGACTATCTAGAAACGTGCATCTGAAAGACTTGGTCATTTAACTAGCAAGGTATTCTCAGATGACCAGAAATCGATATCGTCAAATTAGATCTTATAATGCAAATTCGAGCACGGACGTAATATAATGCAAACGCTCCGAACCATTTATAAGGAGGCACTGGTTCAGTACTCCAACAAACGAACAATGCACTTTCGCTTAGAAAAGCTACCGTGAAATCGTACTTTTTCTCGTATTGTAAAGTAAAGACCGATCTCCTATAATAAGCGACGATCATGCAACGACTGGAGCGTGATGAAGCTGTGCAGCACGTCCTCAAAAGCTCTAATAACAAGCAAAGTTATGTTGACTATTTGTGATCTCCTATTTACTTTCCTTCGATTTCCTTAGTACGTATCTATTAGTGAATACTCAGTGATTGAAATCAATAACTTGTAATTGAGAATAATACAGTAGTACTTCGATGTTACCTATTTTACGCAAAATTCCCTTGAGCACGTGGTGATCAAGAGTTTCCGTTGAATTTTTCTGCTGAATAAACTTTTGAGGTGAGTTATCCACTACCTCAGAGATATTTCATCTACATGCCTTTTAAAGAGATCCTGTTTATAATTACACATTACGAACTCACTGGTAGTAGTTTGCTTCCCTGAAGGAATATGACCACCATGCACTAGTCACATAAGGTCGCTAATGAAACCGACTGCTTCCGTAGATCCTTTAGTATAGAATCTGTCTTATTCACTAGAATGTATCCATAATTATTGCTTTATATTATATATAAATATATATATGGGCGAAGTGGTGCAGTGGTGGAGGTCCTCCAGTGACACGGAGGCCCGAATCAGTTCGCGGCCGCCCCCAGGCCCACCAAGCCTGCCATTCCTCCGGAGTCGGTGAATTGGTACCAGAGAAATCTGGTTATAGATAACTAGCATTGAATTGGTGAAGAGTGGTCAACTCAAGTCACTCTATAGACCAGGCTCACATATAGAAATCTCCACGACATCATGTTGAACACGAATGCTTAGGTGCATCCAGCCAGAAAGGATTGATTAACTCCAAAGCTTATCTTTCTTCATATGAAGATAGTTCTCTAACGACTTCTTTCCACTTGTCCTACTCGTGACAACTTTTTTCCGTGTTGTTTTAACAGCGTGAGGCTTCATGTTATCGTGTTGACCAATTCATGTTCTCTTATTAACTGGAACGGTTTTTTTTCAATGAGCTATTGTATCATTCAACAAAAAAAATCAACTGGACTAGCTTATTTCAAAAATTCCAATCACTGTCTTACACTGTACGTAAATTACACTGGAAGCTTGTTATTCAACGACAGAGAGCTGCATTGCTTTATATAAATAGGTTTTTACTTAATTTAGAATAGACTGATAAGAAACCTATGGGTACAATGTAGGTTTTATAGCAAAGAAAGCCCTACAAGCTTAATTCCTCAAAACAACAAGTCACACGAATCAATTGTTTCACATTGAAAGGATAGCGGAACATTGACTTCCACATCGCCCTCATCTGTGAGGATGCGACTGTCAGCGTTGTGATGTCGACGATGAAGTGCATAAAATCAGCAATGTGTACCTCAAATGTTACGTAGAAAACTCAATATGCATAATTATAGTTTGCTCGAAGTAAATCGTATTTGCACTTAGCACCATCAATTTTAATTTATGGAAATCAAATACGATATGCAGTTATACCTCATATCTTTGCACTGATAGTCTGAGGTAGATCTCATTTCGAACTTCCTATAAAGAAACAATGGCCGTCATTTCGCACTAAGAAGTAGATCACT
This sequence comes from Dictyocaulus viviparus, assembly GCA_000816705.1. Classification (NCBI taxonomy): domain Eukaryota; kingdom Metazoa; phylum Nematoda; class Chromadorea; order Rhabditida; family Metastrongylidae; genus Dictyocaulus; species Dictyocaulus viviparus. The sequence goes on along the minus strand of KN716442.1, from coordinate 144,698 downwards.
AACGGTGAGTTATCTGACTATAAAAATATCCAAAATAAACTATTAGCATAGAAATTTAAAGATTTAATGGTCAATAAAAATTCAAGGATGTTACGTCACTCATTCAATTCACGGATTTTAACCCTTTCAGTAGATTTTGAACCAACTTCACATCATTAAGGCGCTATCGTTTCGATTCTATTGTTAGTGTATTTTTAAATAGAGGCTTTTTATTATAAATTTCAAAATTTTTTTTTAGTCGTCATAATAATTACCTCTGGTTGAACTTATAGTGACGTCAACTGTTGAATTCATTGAATTTGTCATATAAATTTTATTATTTACTTAATTGAGTAGTTAAGTAATGTGATTCTTTTGCTTAGATGTTCCATATTGGAAAGACATAGCTGAAGCTTTTCACAACAGTTGAGTGATAAGACTCCTCCCTTAGATGCTTCATACTGAAAACAGCTTTCACAATGTGTTGCGTCGTTCTCAGTGTCGGACCTCGATGAGAGTTAAATAGATGAAGCTGAAAGTTATCGAGCGTTGTAATCTGTGGGCTTATAGGATAGAAGATTGATCATCTGAATGTCCTTTACCTACATTGTATCGATGTGAACCGATCTCATCTGAAGAGTCACAGCTGTTCATCAAGAAAATCATAGGAAGCAAAATGTTGTGTTGATAGAAAGATTGAAGATTTTAATTTCAAAGCAGCAAACTCATATCCCTCTAAATTGAGGTATTGAATGTATTGAAAAGTTTTTTCTTTTCAGCCATTACACCAATAATAGAGGAACAATTGCACATTTCATGAAATGAATGGAATAAAAAATTTAATCCTATTACAATTGTATTCATCGTTTTTGGAGTTCTTCTGTTTATTGTACCGTTAGTTTCAATAATTATTGCCCTCATAATACGACATAAACAGAGATCAAAAAAATTGGCGATGTTAAAACAACATGAAGCAGAAGAAGAAGAATCAGCTCAACGTAAAAAGGTACATAGTGGTATGTTATGAATATGATGAAGCGTAAATTTATTCATTATAACAAATATACATTAACAAAATTTATTAACTTTTTAAAGAGTAAGAGGCATAGACATCGAAAGAAGAAAAGGAGAACGAAAAAGAAAAGACGAAGGAGTGAAAATGAAACATCATCGCATTCTAGAGTAAGCGAAATTTTAAAAGGAAGCATCTCTTAGAAACTGCATAATATTCTTAGCGCATTAAGAATCATCGAATTCAAATATGATGCAAGCTATCCGGATTCTCGTTGATCTTCGACAGAGTCGACGAGGTACCAGTAAAGCTCCCATTGGTCCCTATCGCGCACAAGAGTAGTCCGATGAGTTCTTTTTGCTCTAGGGATTCGTTGAGCATCATAATTCGTTCATAGGGCCGTGGTGAAGTGGTCAGGCCATCGGGCTGGTGGTCTTCTTCCTCCTCTTTCTAGTGCATTTGGTGTCCAGTGGGATCCGATCACTTACAGCTCGTGTCCACCTTCACCAGTTCACCTCATTCATGCGCATCACCTGTCCAGCCCATCTAATCTCCGAAAGCTTAGCGTGTTCGGATTCCGCCTATGATCTTTGATCATTGATGTGGCTCGGAACTTCATATTCCCTCTTTCATTTTTGTGCTACTGAAATAATAATCAATGTGATTAATAATGTAAATAGCGTTCATAACTCAAGTTCATAATGAGTTTAATGATTGTGCTGTTATCGAGATTGGTGTAGTTTTGAGGATTCACGTAAACTCACGTTGTTTCCAGTCTAACATACCACAGTTTTTTTTCCTGAAATCACATACCATCGTATTTTAATGCACCATAGTTTTTCCATCTTTATATTTTTTTACTAAATTTTTGTCAATATAAAAAAATTTTTTACTAATTTTTCTAACAAAATTTCTATGAGAGTCTTCACTTTTGATCTTTTTCATCCAATTAGTCTTGTAAAATTTTAATTTGAAGGAATTCTACAATAAAAATCAAATCGATGATCAAACTCAATGAGTCAATCTTTTCGAACTACAAAATAATATTAGCAAAATAATGAGTTCATTCAAAGCTACATTTCTGACTAATATGTCAGCGATTCTTATAGTGTTTTTGTGAGGTAAAACTACTTATTTGCATTTTATATACATGTATATCCTCTACCTCACCATTTATAAGTTGACTCAAAAGACATCAATAGTTTACAGGTGAAGAAAGCAGTTGAGGAATTTCTACGAACACAAACCGAAACACAAATAACGAAACCACCGAATGTGGAATTTGAACCATTGAGTAGTTCATCAAAAGCTTCCGTTAAGAATACACAAGGCACATCGTCAAGCACGAGGGATATCAATGCAGTTGTGAAAAAGATGGGACAATGGAACAAAGAAATTTATGATTACTATGGAAACGCCGAAAAGAGCTTCGCCTAAATTCCAAAGTGACAAACGTAATTTGATTTTATCAATGATGTTCTTAATAAAATTTCTTATGCATAATTTCTAAGTGTCACTCGTTTCCATACAGAGCGATTTGAACGATTCTTTGAGGAAAAAAAGCCAAATCTTTGTATTGAGTTGTATTCACTCATTTTGTTGATCATATGATTCCTCAAAAGAACGTGGTGAGAAGAATCCTGAGAACAGAATGTGTATCTATGATGCTGTTTTGAATTTACGCTAAACAACATTGTTTTTCATCGACATTGAGGTCAATACATAATCGTTATGATAATGATGATTCAATGTTTCTCGACAATTATTTTTGTCAACACTCAACACACTCATTGAGGTTGTGCTATTCCTCAGGTGTTGGAGCGAAGCACTGTAAAGTACTAGGTCATCCTAAGCTCGTAGATTCTATTCCTATCTAAAACGGTGACGAAACATGCATTAGTTAAAACATTACATATGTAACCATACTTGACACTTTCCCCTCATGCCAAGGATCTACCCGCTCGATATAACGGATGTAACCGTCATCACTTATCATTCATACCACTCTGGTTTGATAGAGGTAAGAAAGCATTCTACAGACTACTTCTACTTTGCTTCTTCAACCTACCACACTAAACCTCACTGCCTCTTCATTTCCTCTTACAAGAGGGTACCATTCACACACATATACTATCTTACCTCATTCTACGCTTCGTCTTATCATCCATACAATCATGCATATTTATAATACTTTATAACATTGTTTTCCTATATTTTATAAAAGTTCATCTATTAAAGTTCTACATACATCACCCAACCTTGGGATAAACTTTTCGGCTACCGAACCCGAGCCAATATAACATATGCACGACATTAGAGATTTCTGCTTAAGTCAACTGAGTCACTTGAATGCTGTGTAGTGTACGAAAAACTGGAACGACTACCTAGAATTTTCAGTTCATATTAACCATAGATGTTTTTTTTTCAAGAAAATCAGTTAAGGCCTAAGAGCTTAAACGTTAATCACGCAGCT
>KN716442.1:121927-135753 GCA_000816705.1 Dictyocaulus viviparus | reverse complement strand
CGAATAGTAGAAATTTGAACGTTGCCGTTGGCGATAAACTTGTGCTTAAAAATGTTTGCTTAAGAGTCATCAAATCTAATTTGATGAGTGATTCGTCATTTCTGGGACATTTAGCGAAATCAGACGCTCAACCACATTTCCATGCACGTCTCACGGAACTTCTCTCAAGATAGGAAGATAATGAAGAAAAATAAATCAATATATATTGAAAGCATTTGGAATAAATAATCGCCACAATCTTCTACCAAACTATGTGGTCCTGATGATTTTCGCTTCTGATGTAAGAATAAAATGAGGTAGTACTGAAGTCACGATCAAGAGCACAAACAATGATAACGATATGGTAAGGTGATTTCGATTTAATCCTGTATGATTTTCTAGGACATTTGAGCAAATCGATAACATTCTATTGATTGTTCATTCTCCTCAGAGGACTACTTGAACGTTCTTTTAATGTAACGTCACTAACGCATTACTGTAACTATCGTGGATACGGTATCGTATTGGGAGAAAATGTTTCTAACAATCTTATTCACTAAATTTACATAAATTTAAACATGTTTCAACATTCACTTCACATATTTTTGTGTTAAAAAAGAAATTTAAAGAGAGATAGAAATTTTTCGCAAAAATTACATAGAAAAAAATAATTCTATGAATGATTTATGCACGCATTGATTAAATCGGTTTCATTAGTTTCTAGGCATTTCATTTACAATTTTCACTTGCCTCCTAAATAACTCAATTGTACCTCTCGCGTCAGCAACGAAGATATACCAGTAATGATCTACATCCACAGTACCATTACAAACACTACTATGCAAAATCGCGCTAGGACCAACAAACGAAACGAACTTGGACGTAATCGGAGTTGTAATTTATTTCATAATGATATTACAATATTTCTAATTATGCTGAGTTGAACTTTCTAATTATGCAAAACTTAGAACCTCAGTCGAGAGTCGAACCAGCGCACCTACAAAAAAATTTCGTCTCAACAGCTTACTTTTATGGAGAGGAAGAAATCGAACAGCTATAAATTGAATACAGTTGAATTCCATAGAGAAAGCCTAATTTGTACTCATTGTAACCCTTAATCAGTTATTATGACGCTATAGAAGACGTTATATTACGAAAACTGTCTCTGGAGTTTCGTTGAAGAAGCAAAAACATGGATGAGTTCTAAGTTGTATGTCACTGAAGAGTGACAAAGGAGCTATTACAGGAGGGACGAGAGGACTTATCACACTAGGGAGTACGACCGCGACGTTGACAAAACCTCCTATTGCAAAAAACCGCTTGTATTATCATAGAGTGCGAGGCATTATGGACGAGTTATATTGGATAAATACACTCAGAAAGATTTGGCCGATTACGTATCAAATTGATAACACTTTTATCACAAAATTTTATAGTTGGAAAAATTTTCTTGACGTTAAGGTAGTATAAAATTAATTTCTTACGGGGACCCGAGGAAATTTCTTACGTTCACGAAAAGCGTTTCATGTAGATCAAAAAATACGTTGAAAGAGAAGAAAAAATGATTTTAAAAATGTAGCATTTCAAGCATTCATTGCTTTGAAGGGAAAAAGTACCTTGCCTTTATGAGGAGAAATAGAAGCAGAAACTAAAGACGGAATACTACCCAGAGCACACAAGGAAGGAGGTCTGAGGCTTTCGGGTTTGAGTCCCGTCTGAGTTCCGAATTTTCTGACTACCTCAACTACGTACGATATTTTAATTCTGTTTCCATTACTTTCTCATTGAGGATATTATAGGATAGTTAATTCTCGTCAATCAGTTTAACAAATTAACACCAACAAAACAATGAGGATAAAGCAAAGACATTGTAGGAATTAAAATTTTACTATATTAAGCAAAATTCCTCATTTTTTTTTCAGATAGATTCTCTTAGAGGGAAAATGACTCGATTCTGATTGAAAATAAAACGAAATCGATAACAAATAAAAAGCACTTTAATTTTATTCGCGTATTAAATCGCTCCGTGAAACTGATTTCGACCATGTTCGAAAGCGTCAAAGAGGAATTAAAAGAGTTTCGTGGATTTGATTGAATGCCCTCAGGGGGGAGGAGGATGTCGATTCGTATGGAAAACGGACAAGAAGAAAAAAATGGACTAATCAATACTGATATTAATAAGTTTTTATCACGCTATATAATTTTTCCTCACTTAAAGGAAAATGCTTCAGTAACGGCTTTTTACAAACTGCATGATAGAATTCTTTGATATGTTTTCATTTGAATTCGTTGAGATTCCTTAAGTTCTTTTTTCGCTAAGCTGACAAATCTGTACAGTTTTACATTACTAGATACGTTTGTTTGTAATTTTACGTTGCTCTAAAGATGTGCTTAAATCAATAGAGTAAGAGAGTTGACTCATGTTGTCTTGCCTCTATGCTATGCTCACCTCACTAATTACTAATGAGGATTGTGTTGAATAGCGATTATTAGAAGCTTGTGACGTGTACAGATTATTGTAAAGTCAATAGCAACTCTTGAATAACTTAGTAAGACGACGCACCAACAAAACGTATGTAACAACACGCCGAGTAATACCTCTACTCCATTTCAGTCAATATAAGTTGTTATTTTTGAGTCAAATACCTCAAAAAAAATCGATAATGTACGTTTCTCTTTCGTTGATTGATAACCGATAGTAATTTTGCGAGTCAGTAAGAAACAAATAATCATGAAACGAATCTTTCTGATGTACGATCACTTCCATTATATTACGTTATCTGTCGGCACTTCGCCGTCCGCATCCAACGTTAAAGCTTCGCTCATAAGATAAGCTTATCTTTCTCGATGACGTCATGATATAATTAAATTAGGTTATTAATTAATATTCATGATAACATAGTGAAAATTTTACTCGCTACGATGATTCCATAACATTTAAAAACGAAAATATTTTCGCTTATGACAAGAAAATTATTCAATTTCTTTTATTCGTCGATCCGACAGACAAATGGTGTTTAAGTGTGCCCGTAAAAGAGCGATACCAAGCGGACTGCTGACGTACATCACAAACTATGAAAAGCCTTTACCTCGGAGGTCGATAAGTTGGAGTGACAATAATCTGGAAATCTAAGCAGTATTCTTTTCATGTGAATAAAATACTGGTTTGGTCATCTCATATCACTGTGCCAATCACTTAAATTTAATCAATTATCATGATATGACGATAATGTACGTACGATATAGAAATTAATACTTGTTTAAATCGAAAGGAAGACGCAGTGGCGGAGTGGTGGAGGTAAAAGAATAACACAAAGGACCGATTGAGGTTCGCGTTAGATCCCCTCGTCATCCATGCGTGGTCTATGAATTGTACTAGAGAAATCTGAGTAAGATAAACAGCACCGATTGTAATAGTGATCTTCGAATAAGACACATAGCACTTGATGAAGAATGATTAACTCAAGTCACTCTATAGACCAGGCTCTCATTCAACCACATCTACGATATCACGTAGAACACGAATGCGTTGGCGTATCCCGTCACAAGGCATTGATCAACGACAAAGCTTATCTTATCTTATCTAAATCAAGAGCACCTAGTATATCAGCATTATCTTGGAACTATGTAAGAGTATGAGTTATTCTGCATAATGAGTTATTCCGCCCCATGATCAACTCAACTAGATGTGATGCTGATATCGAGAAAACGAGACCGAGTCCGTATTGATAATACCTTGACTTAACAATAAATAAAGCATTGAGTGACTAACAGACTTGATAGTGCAGTTGGTAGCACATCAGGTCGGATATCTGTAGAAACGAGTTGGAATCTCGTCTGAGATTACGGGTTTTGCAATTATATTAGGAGTATAAGAATATAATTATAACCTACCATAGTTGATAGAAAATAAAAATACTAAAGAAAATTACCTATGAAATTCAGTACGGTGCTTTTAACTTTTTGACAATTAAATAAAATGAAGTAAATTTAACAAAATCTCTAATAGTTCATGTTTTTTTAATAACGAAAATTAGGTTTGAAATGAAATCATGAAGTAGAAAGCTTTTGCTCTGAAACGATCGATCGATTACTATAAATTTAATGTAAAAGAAATATAAAAAACTTACGACTCATAAAATTAAGTGAAAAACAAATGAATGTACATAAGTGATGCATGACAGTAAAGCCGTATGATTTGGAGACATTGAAGGAAGGATGCAAAAAAGGAGGAAGATATGAAAAGCAGGAAGAAAAAAAAATGAAGAAAAAATGAATAACAAGAAGTAGAAAGGAATAGAGAAAGAGATAGAATGATCAAAGAACTCTGCTTTCGAATGATATTAGAAAAGAAAGAGAGAATAGTAGGAAAGAGAGAATAGTAGAGAAAGAGACAGAATGATCAAAGAACGCTTCTTCTAAACAGCTACTCTCTTTTAAACATCTTCTTTATAAGCTGAAATAGTTTTGACGGATACAAACGTCTGACGTATGGAAATGACGAGAGGCAAAGTTTCTCGATGTGAATCAAATTCTATCTCTCTATCAAAGAAGACGAACACATTTCTAAGGAATTTTCACTCGACTAAATTTATTCAAATTGCTTTAAACTCAAGCTTAAAACATCTAAGAACTACGGCGTTCAGTATAGCTACGAATAATAATTGCTTTAGAAATCTTCATACGTAGAGCTTAGTGCTTTAGTAGGTGTGTGTCAACAACGGAAAAGAGCAAAATGAGGTAGTATGAGAAAAATATATAGGTGAGTGAGTACTCTAATATAAATATATATTATACCTCAATAGATGTATTATTAATACAAATGTATTTATACTAGTATTTACGATGATACAGTTGTAATTACAATTGAAAACAAGCGTTATTCAATTTACATAATTATACGAAGAAAACCGAATCCATAAACAAATAAACAACAACATAATCACCTCATTTAAGTGCTTTCAGAATGAAAATTTCTCATTAAATGAAATGTTTTTCAGTAAAAAAACAAAGATAAAAAACTGAACCAATTGTGTTTTTCTAGTTGACAATGGTGACTCGTCGTTCGTTATTCGTGGAAATCGTCCGTCGGGACTCATGAAAAATGAGGAAAACCGACATGTACTGAGCACTTTCATAATCCAGGGCGTCATAAAAGCAAAATATGATTGCTAGAGCAAAAATATGACAAATATTCTTCGTATGTGAGTGAGGGAAAACAAAAAAAAAAACGAAAAGCTAAGAAACGAAATAAGACAAACAAAAATCTTTGTCACTCCTTTAATATCATATGCAAATTATTGAACAATATGTTGTGTTTCATAAAGAATGTGATGGTATCATTAGAAAACAAAAAGGTGTTATGCTGATAAGGTTAGATATAACTCGTCTGATAAGATTGTTTATCATCCTCATTTTTGAGTATAATACATATAAGCTTTGAAAAGAAAACCGCTAAAAAATCACTGATAACTCGTAGTAAACGAAAATCTATGATTAATTTCTTCTGATATCCACTTAATTACATATCTTATATGATTTTATATATATTCATAAATTTAGATCTCATTAAGAAATTATCCTCCATTATCCTCAATCATTTGAATAAAAATGTATCCTCAAATCTGGAAATCCTCAATTAAGAGGTATTTGTATATATGATTAGATTTCTATAAGCCTTGACATTAGAAACAAATAAAAATACATTTTTTAGACACGACAAGATAGATAACCGTTGGAGTTGATGAATCCCTTGTGACGGGATGCGCCAACGCATTCGTCTTCAACGTGATATCGTGAAGGTGCTTGAATGTAAGCCTCGTCTATAGAGTGATTTGAGTTAACCAATCATCACCAAACCGGTGCTAGTTATCTTACATAGATCGCTCTGGAACCAATTCACTGACTCCGGAGGGATGGCGAGCTTAGTAGGCCTGAGGAGCGGCCGCAAACTGGCTCAAGCCTGAGGGTAATCTTGATTTGGCTTAAATTTATTCGAAAGCAGCTCACACTGATTTTTTATAGTGTATGCTTATGAATAATTATCATTCATGAAACGTTCTTTTTTAAGGAAGTAATTTTTATCATCACTCAAGCTTAATATAGCAGTCAGATAAAACGCGTACTAAAATTAGAACGGGTAATGTGTCTAGTAGATGGTAAAAAATCAATACTTAGTAAGATAAATATGACTTGTGACTCACACTCATATTTATTATTCAACGTTGTTTTTCTTTAACTCCTCATTAATAGGGCAAGATTGACTCTTCACTAATAGGGGGAAGCATTCTTCATGGTATTCGAGATTTCTCGTTTTTTAAATCCTTACTAGTTAAATGTAATTAATAAACTTTAACGATTAATTAACTTGCTGATGTTTCATTCACGTTCACACATCTCAGAATGCTCAAGCTAGGTGTACAATAGCTGGGAGATCAATACAATCAATGACATAGCATCAGAATTTAGCAGAAGAATACGAGCGGCTTAACAAACATATAAGAACATTGAAGACGTAGCCATGGGAACAAAGAACACAGAGGTGCAAGCTTACCTTTTAGACATCACGGTTCGTCCTGTTTCAACATATGCCTCGGAAATTTGAACATTACGGAAGTAATGATGTAGAAGCTCTGGTCAGCTATGAAGTAATCTGTGTATGGTTTAGCACAGATCACTTCAAAACATATCTGAGCTTCTACAATAATATTATCCTGGAAGATTTAAAACAGGTAATAATCGGATCCGTTCGAGATTTTCCATCTAGTTCCTCATCCTCTGAAGTTTGAAGCGGGTTTCATACAACGCGCAAAGGAAGGAACGCTATGAATGCTATTTCGTTTTACAAACTTTAGTTAAGGCCCTAAATGGATGATATCGTTAATTAGCATTCTGTGCGGCACTACGTCATTACACCGCTAATGTTTTGATTTCTATATTGAAGATTCTGTATAATTACAGAGAAGCAGGAGGTAAGATCACTCAGCGCAATACAACACTCCATCGAAAGAGTGATGCTAGGTGTTTCCTGTATTACAGAAATGAAGGAGGTGATTCGAATTTCTTACACTCGTCCACGATCATAGATTAGCGAACGAGAAGTGCATGCTCAGCTGTCAAAGATTAGGTGAGCCGGTCACGTGATCCATATGGATGATGAACGATGAACACGAGCATTAAGTGATTGTATTCTATTAGATATCAAATGCTCCAGAAGAAGACTGTCTACATGATGGTCAGGCCTCTTCACGAAAGCCCTACGAAAGACTTATGAAGTTCAGTGAATCAGCATATAAAAAAAAACCCATTTGACTACATTCGCGCACGATTGGGACAGAAGAAAGTTTTACTAGTAGTCGCTCGACTCTGTAGATGATCACCGGAGACATTATGAAATTTTACATGAGGTGTTGGCAGTGTTGTGCGTGGAACTCAATATATTTTACGAGGAAAATACATGCGATAGCGATAATGTCGATACATCAAGAATGTTACTTACTTACTTACACGTTACTCAGAAGAGAATAAGATTGGACTACCTCATTTTTGGGATGTGGGTGAACGTTCTCAGAAAATCTCTCCGTGCTGCTGTTCAGCATTGAGGAAGAAGCCAATTCATAGCTTTCATAAAGAAATCAGCTATATCATTATTTCTTCTTAGAACGAATTTTTCGCGAAGCTCCATATGATGTAAGCAAGCTGCTTTTCGTAACACTAGAACTGCTCCAACACTAAAAGCTGCCAAGTATGTTTTACAATGACAAGATCAATCTTATCAGTACTGTCAACGTCACGGCGCAAATCATCTCGAAAGAAATCCTTACTAGAATTTTACTTACTGGTTAGCTTTTTGAATTCCTTTATTTACCTTAATTCCCTCACTTTAGAACCACAATTTTAATGCCTTATTTTAGCGTTTTTTTTCTCCATGAGAACTATTCGGAACGTTTATCGATTTCTGTTTGATACTTCCGATCGATAACTTGTAGAATTTCTTCTCAGATTTCATGAATGCTTTAGGTCTAAATAATTTTGACACAGTCAGTTGAATTTGATGACATAAAACTGACTGAAAACTCCTCATGAATTCTATGAGAAAAATTTTTGAGTTACTTACAAAATATGTTGATATACAAGAATAAATATAATCTACCTGGTAAATACTTTTTGTATAAATAGATAATAAATTTCTGCTTCAGTGCAATTTTTCTCTTCTTCTGATTCTTAGCAATGAGATTAGTACGACGTTTGAAGTAAGCTGCTATAAAAGGAAGTACTCTTAATCCTTAAGATTTGAGGATTTATCAAAAATTCTATAGGACTTAAAAAGTGGAACCAAGTACTTATGCATCTAATCAATAAAACTGAGTACTCATATACTTCAAATAGAAGAAGTTAAGAGGTTGACAACACGGAAAAAACTAGTGGATGATCAGCTGCTCACCTAAAAGTATAGCCGGAAATCGAATTATCGCCAAGTGAAGTTATTTATACCTTGCTAGTTTCATTCCATAGAAACTGAACGGTGCTGAACGATAAGGTTTTAGTACTGATCAGTCCATGTGGGATGAGACCTACATTCAACTTCCTCATAGACCGTTTCCGGTCTGCTGTGCGAGGTGTAAACCTGTTATCTATTTTACAAATGAACACGTTAACAACCGGATATCTGTAGGCACGGGGTTCGAGTCCCGCTTTAGGTTCCGAGTTTTACGGCCAACTCAGCATAATTAAAGATATTGTAATACCATTACAAAATAAAATACAATTACAATCTTACGACTATTATGTAGATCTTTAATAGATCAATATGAGTTATAAAATTGATTAATTATCAATCAGTTCCATTATCATCAACAAATGTTATCCATCTTGTCTAGATTTCAGCGGATTTCTTATTGATCTACAGATAAATTTATATTAATTTTTCATATTTTTATTTTACAGATCATACAAAATCAATTCGAAAGATTGAGGTGAAATATATTGAATTGGAAACTTGAAAAATTATTAGGATGGTCAATCTTGTCACTCAATCCAGTTTTCATGTTGACTCAATCAATAACGATTGACGGACGAGTTTTCATGATGGCTTCCGCGAACGGAAAAACCATATGCAAAATTTATCAAACGAGAAACATGTGAGAACGTTAGGCGGTGAGGGCAATTTACCTCATCTAGTAGATATCGATTTTCGTGCCAACCGTTTTTTTTTTTCATGGAATTCAAGCGTTCTACTAACTGAATGCTTCTGTAAAAACATTCCGTTAATTGACTATAGTAAATTTTTGTTTGACTTTATTACCTGTATTCAACTACTATGATGACGTCATATTTTTATATTTCTGAGAAGTGATGTAACACTTATGTCCATAATGATGCTGAGTCAATCGCAAAAGCCTTAACACCTGCATCTACAGATGTCCGATTTGTTATGGTAACCAATTGAACTACTGAGGTTCACGATCTATGACCACTTAATGCTTCACTCATTTCAAGCGGATATTTTATTTGACTCATCTGTTAGCGAGTACGATTCTGCTAGCCGATTTATGGCATTGTATTCAATCAAGCTGATAAATACGAGATCATCCGATGTATAATCTCACATCGCCATTTTTGTTTATTCTGCACTTATTTGTTTATTCTAGACATATTTATTTATTCTGCTATGAATCACTAACGATTTTAGATTGTATTAGTTCTTATCAATGATATCAACACAACTGAGTTATCGATATTGCATGTAAATGTCTGATTCATTTCATGACTCGATCACTTCTAACTTATTTTACCACAAGTGTTAACTCTTTTTGTCATCATAACGTAGACCGTTTGTAGAACAACAAGTTATACAGCCACCATGGAGCCTATTATATTCCTTTGACTCCTGATTTATTAATATTCAAGAGGTAGACCTACCTCTCTTCTCATTAACACTACAACTATTAACTGTTCGCATCTAGTATTATTGTTTAGTTTTCATGGAATTTCTCAAGGACGACTTTTTTTCTGGACTAATATGCAAAGAGAGGTTTTAACACTGATAATGAGATAATGGTGACCTTTTCACCTCTTTAACTCTTTTTGAAATCAATATTTCTTATTGATATTCTTATTGTATACGATTCAGCAGCAAACTTATTGTTGTTTTCTAAGCTCATAGTATTACAAATGATTCAAGAATATGGCTACAATACGTTAATGATATGAAAGAACATAGAAGAGGAATGTTCCACACACTCATTCCGAGGAAATCGTTGGATCCTTTCCTCAGTAAACTCGGAATGTTGAGTGATATGTCGATAGCATCCAATCGTTCAGTCAATCCTGTAGCTGGCAATATTTCATGGAAAAGATGAATCAAGATAATGTTCGTGATTCCGAAGCGAGATTTCTGTGCTTCAATGGAATCGCCTTTTTCTGAGCCTGAAGAAGTCCATGTTAAATAATAAATCCATTTCAATTCAATTCCAGAATTGTTTTGAGAATCATACCGAATTAATCATGACAATACAGTAGTTTCATAGAATATTCGTAATGCATCAAAATTTACGCGTGATTCAACATCGATTCGTCCTCATCCCTCTGAACGATAATGATTGACCTCAGATTACACAGCAAGCACTTCTACTCGATGGGCTTAGAAGCTTTAAATTTTCAATTCAATTTTGGGCTATTCAAATATATATTTCATTTATTCGATTCACTGATGACATCAACACTTTGAACGAAGGAATGTTACTACGACAATGGTGATGCTCTAAATCATTAACGATAATCGATAAAAACTGGTAGCAAATAAAAATGAAGAGAAGGCATAACAGCTATCGTTGAATTCAAATTGTGAAGGCATGCAAATGCAAATGAACGGTCGTTTGAGCTCCACAGTCTGTAGTTGTGACACGTCGATTCAAAATTCAGAAGTGTGGTACAATGAAGGTAGTACCTAGCATAACGGTAACACATACAGCTGCAAGCCTATAATTAGTCATTTTTGGTTCATGTCCGTCGTCGTGTCTACCAAAGGAGCCATTCTTTCAGGATCGACAACGCATTCAAAGCTATGTGAAGATGAACAAAACTCTGAAATCGTAAAAGTTGCTCACCTCAAGTTATTGTATAGAACGGTTTCGCTACCGTTCACCTTAACAATAACACTTTGAAGAATTGAGTACATCTCACAGGAACTGTTCAACGTTAACGTTCAGCTCATTTTATGGTACAATGATAGTTACGCCCAAAATTTTGTGGAAATTAATACCGTTAGCGTTTTTAGCTTAAAAGTCTGGAAACGATGCACTATCTAGGACATTGGTTATTAACCACAGAGGTAACATAAAGCTATGTTGTGTGGTGTGAGAGAGGAGTTTACCTCTTGAGTTTTATACAGTATATATATCAGCATAGCGCAGCGGCGTGGGTGCCGCAGTAATAAGCTGGCCCTGATCAGCTTCGCTGCTGCATTCATGCTTACCAAGCCCATCATGTCGGTGAAGAAGTCGGTGAATTAGTATTAAAGAAATCTGCGTAAGATAAAAAGGACTAAGTTAGTAAATAGTCAATCAAATCGAGTCACTGTATAGATCAGGTTCGCATTCAGTCATCTCTACGATACTGCTTTGAACAGAAATGCTTAGGCAAATTTCCGTAGCAGGAACATTGATCAACGTCAAAGCTTATCTTATCTTATCTTACATATATATATATATATATATATATCAGTAGATAGAAGAGCGAGACCATGCAAACGGAATGGATCAGGCGGCTATCAAAAGAGTATCGGAATCTTCTACTAGTTCAGATTCAACAAGTTCAAAGCGTTTAGAGATTTATGAGAGGACATGTCAAGACGCTTCAACCGAGTTATGATAGGGAAAGATTATGTGACCTCATTTATCTGGACTATCACGCTAACGACTCATACTTATTTGACTCTCAATGGTTCTCTTACGAAATTTACATGTCATACCCACATTCACCTGAACGAAATCCTTCCATCTTCTGGAATGTTATTATTCTATCGCAATTTCGTATGCAGACCTCAGTTCTTGTACAACGACGCATTCCGTGTGTCACCAACATATAGACGAATTGCATTGATATCAATGCATTGTTGTTTTTTGTTAGCACCATTCTCTTCCACTCGTTTTGTGGTCATTCAGCAGATGTAACATTTTAATAGGATATTGGAAGTCATACGTAGAGTTTTTTTTTGGACATACAAAAATTATATTGAAGATTTTTTCGATGTATCCGTTGCTTGAGGATTAGAGACATTGAGGATAATCCTGGCTTGAATACAACATCAACAGTCCCGTAATAAACAGTTCATTTTGAAACAGTTTCCATGTGATCACTCAAGGCTTACTATGCAAATCAGTGAGTGTCGTTTCAAACAAGTGATTTCAAATATTGGATTACTTATATTAGAACTAAAAAAAATAGCTCTGCATAATTAGATTTGAAAATTCAGCGCAAGAGCGCTGTCTATTTTCTATGAGAAGTTGAGATGTGCTGAAGATTATACTAATTTTTTTTGTTGAATGTGACACCAAAGTATCAAAGGAACAATGCTTGGTGTCTTCCTACCAAACAAGTGAGCAAAAGAATACGAAGTTCTGATCTACGTCAACGATCAAAGATCAGATACGCAGCCGTACATGACAATCTTTCAGAGATTAGGTGATCCGGACACATGTTGCGTATAAACGATGACCACTGGACACGAGCTGTAAGTGATTGAGTCCCAGAAGACTACCAACCCGATGGTCAGACTTCTTCACAAAGGCCTTGGGAGGAAAAGGATTTTTTTGATGATCGCGAGCATCTCTAGGGCGAGAAGAACTCATTGGACTAACCTCGCGTGTGATAGGAACAAATGCAGTTTCGCTGATGTTTGGTCGACTCTGAGGATGATCAGTGGAAATCCAAGTGATTGAGGTGAAACTGATACTTTTTTTTCACTTTATCACTACTATCATTTCTATGATGCTTCATGAAAATTTACTTTATTAATTTGAGCATAATGTAATATGCAAATGCGTGTGGCGCTGTTTCAGTTAATCTCGAATGTATCCTTTTGTTTTTCGTAAGAGTATACATATTTTATTTAATAATAATAATAATAATTCATTGTATAAAAGTATGATGAAATAGTAAACAAGTTTGACTCACTCTTCCGATTGGAGACACGCCCTTGTAAAACATTTCTATCGTATTGGTGTATACGGCACAGTGTTACAGCGCACTTACCGATGTACCTGACTTTGTTTTTCCTCCGAATATTTGCATATCTTTCATCTTAATCACTATGAAATTAGTTAGTGTTTCATTCACATATTGATCTTTGATGTTTTCCTCTCAAATTGTTGCTTAGTTTAGTTAGACAGCGTAGTTAACCTCAATGTTACTCATTGTGACTATACTAGTGCACCAGTTATTTCTCAATGTTTCACTACCTCCTCTGACCTCGTAAACATCAAAGGTCGACGACTTTATTATCCATAGAGTCTTGGGAGAGGAAATGCTTCAAGCAATGTTTTCTCATTAACGAGTCTTTGAGTGAAATATCGTATCATGCATTATACACTTACAAATCATTTTTCTTGTAAATCAATTTATAATAATAATTATAAAATGTCTCTTAAATTTTACGAATATATAATATTTTAGTGAAGTTTCCCTCTAGCACTTTTGATTTTTTCTTGACTTTAACTTACTGTGACAAAAATAACTGCATTAAGCAAACATAACTGAAAAAGCATTTTACTAAATAGTTTACATTTGTAAAAAAAAAAGATCGTCCCTTTGTAAGGAAAGGAAAGCCAATCACTACAGCAGTAAAA
>KN716442.1:94569-104885 GCA_000816705.1 Dictyocaulus viviparus | reverse complement strand
AATTTCAAAGTGATTACAGTATTCAATAATAAAAATCGAATAATAATAATAACAATAATAATAAAAACGCCTTGCCTTTATTTAAATAGTTTGTAATCACTTGGGAATTTTTGAATATTAACGTTATTTTCCTCCTTACTTAATTTCTTGTGTATTTCATTAATAATATGAGTTCATTGAGGTATTTGATAATGAGGTGATATCGATTTAACTTCACACTCTATTGCTTGTTTATCGATTGATTCTATTGATTTTTTATGAAATACTGCAAATGAATTTGTGGATTTTGACTAAATTTGAAATGGTACTCACTCTAGCCTGACGTCACTCATTTCAGTTCAAAGCAGCTTAAAAGTTATTTCATTACAAGAATGCTATCGATATCATGAAAATTTTTGACTCTACTTTTCCTCATAGAACGCATAAGCTTTCATAAATAAAAATCGATTAAAAATTATGTGACCAATACCGTAAGAAATTTTCAAAGATTTTTTCCGTCGCTATAAAAATTTCTAATGCTTTAGCCTCCATAGAGAATCATTATGTAAAAAAAAAACATACGAATAAAAATTATTGCGTAAAGTAAAATCAATAGATAGAAAAAATTAAGGGAATTGAGTTAAAGTGAGTCAATAAGATTTTTCTAAAAGAGTGCCATAATCGACTAATTATTGATTAGTCTTTTGCTCTATGGTTATCGTAAATTTTTTTTGATTATCATATTTCTTTCAAGAAAATCAATATATTTTCAAAGTGATTTAAAGTGAATTCGATAAAGCCTAAACTCAGAGTATTAGAATGATAATTACAAATCAATAAATCAATAATCGCCCTCAACATCATTAGCTGTAGAAATTATACAGAAAAACTCAGTAAAAAGAAAATATCGAAACAAAACGACTATTTTTGTGAATTCGTTGTCAATTTATTTTCCATAATTGCTCATTCGTGAGGAATATCCTCAGTTTTTGTCGCTGAAAGCTTATATGTCTAACTAGGGAGGTCCAGCGTTTTTGAACTGTACTGATCCCTCCAGAACATTGTTATCGATTTCACTCATATCACTGATAACAGAAGATCAATACATGATATAAAATTAACCTGTAGTTCGTCATTGTCATCGTTTTGTTTTCTAATAAACCTTAAGATTATTCAAGTGAAAGAAAAACTATATGAAAAATAATATGTTACGATTCATAAAGATGTAGAGAATTTGGTCTACTTACCAGTATAGTTGAAATAGGCGTTTGATTCTTACTTGATTTGCATCTATCAGATTATATCGATTGATAAAGTTGATAAGTGACGGGTACTCAGAGAAACCCCTCCTTGTTCATTCCTCAGCAAGCAATGCTGTCATTACATATGGTGGAATACACACCGTAGTTCGTCATTTTCGCCATTAACCGGTCAATCTGTAGTCGTCGATTGTCATCGACAGCAGCATCGGCATAATTATCGACACCATCTCGTTCTCGTTTACTTCTTAATCCACGACACCAACAAATATCTGTTTCACACGCTTGCGATCGAGTTATAATATGTCTGTTACCGTAATCGTTGACGGTGGTACGATGCCAAACTCTATTGATACTCTCCCTCAACGTTCTGTATTTGATTGACGAACGCTTTCAACTGTAATTTTAAGCTTATCGTCTTCGCGTCTTTTATAGTGTATAATCTTCCTCAACACGAAAACGATTTCGCACGGCGTTGCCTTTCCGAATCGACTATTCCTTTTTCTTTCGTATTTTCTATATGCTAAAATGAATCAGTATTTTTGCTCATTATGCATCTAACTTGATAAATTCTTTTTGTCGAATCGTTTAAATTGTGAGGAAAATTCACTCAGTTCACTTTAGTGAGATTTTTCTGCCTCTCATACAGTGAGTTTGAAAATCTCTTAAGTTTTGTACGTTTCGAATATCTTCTTAGAGAGCGAAGTGATTAACTGAATCTCTGCAGAACAGAATCGTTGCTGAGGAATACTTACGATGGCTTTTTCTTTTGTAGCCCATTCGTTCAAGCAGAAAGAGGTTTCTGTGAAGAAAAAATCATAAAATAATCACGTAATCTATAAGTATTTGAAATCATTCTAAATGGAGGTAGCAATTCGAAGGGAGAAAAACGAGTCTAAGGGAAAAGCAAATAGAATGGTAGAGAAGAATTCAAGGAGACGAACATGCATTCAAAGAAACGACTTCATAACTCTGTTCGTTCACTGAATTCACTTGTCCTCGTCATAATTTTAGTATCATAAGGAAACATTCGAGAAATTTCTATTCACATAAGATTAATAGAACGAAGAAAAAAGAAAACGTTTTACTTTTACAAATTTCTGGTGTTTGGTCAGCTTAAAAATCGTTTTCAACGCTGCGCGACCTTAGACACGATCGAAACTGTATTGATTGATGATTTATTGATTTACTTATAGATTCATAATTAGAATTATTGATCTTTGAAACTTTGTTTAATTATTTTAAAAATCATAAAAATCAAACTGAGTAATGTGTTTTTTGATGTTGAAAAACATTTGTAAACTACTTTCCGTTGTTAGGACGATTCACACTGTGATGACGGATGGTCGGTACCGTCATCATCTCCCCATCTACTTCGATTTGAATTATTCAATGAAACACATTCAGATGAAACACATCAACTGCTGTTGTCGATGGTGTTTTTTTCTTTGGTAGACAACTTCAAAATCGGATTTATCGACTCGTTTACTATACATTGCTGTGTGTCATCAAAGAGGTTGATGGTAGGCAGTTCTCTGTTGCACTTCACTGCTTCGCGCCAAGGACGTCATCGACATATGTGATCATCATCACCATCACCTTTGCCATCACCATCACCATCGCCACGATGCAAATTTCGTCACCTTTGCGTCCACCACCACTACCACCACTATTTGTTTTCGTGAATCGTTGATAGCCGTCGTGAAACGGTTTTCTCACGAAACCACCATCGTTGATTTTGATTTAAACATACGTATTCATCGCATTCTGATTGGTAGTACTTAACTAGGTACTACCTCATTCAAGGCCACAAAGGCTCTGCTATACATCTCCTACTGTATTAACTGCTTTGTTTTACTTTGTGAGAGCTTAAATCTAATAATAACTATAAAACCATGTTTGTACTCAGTTCATCTATTTTTAAGCAAGCCTATTTGCTGGGGTTTACCATTACCTGACAGCTAGCTGTGCTTTCTAGAAGATGGGAATCAGTTCTCTCTTACACAATGAATCATATGTACTGCATTTATTTGTTAAAAGATTTACTTCCTTATCCTTGAATATTTTGTTTCTCTCGCCTAAATGCTAGAAAATTCTAAGAAGCTTAGCGGAAATTTCTTCTAAACTCCAATCACTAAACCGATGCATGTTTCCGGTGCTTAGTTAAATTATTATAATGAAAAATTCTAGTTTATAAATAAAAAAATAAACAGCTGATGTAGAGCTTATTTTACAGTAGTGTAAAGCTTAACCAGTTACGCTCACTCCATAACAAAGTAAAAATTCCTTTGCAGCTTAAAAGCATTTGATGATTTGATTCACCACTGATCTCCTATCAAAAGATAATGAGACACAGTGGCGCAGTGGTGGAGATGCCACAGTGACGCGCATACCAGAATCCGTTCGCCGCCGACCCTAGGCCTACGAAGCCCCGCCATCGCAGCATGTTTGGTGGGTAAATTGGTATCGGAGGAGTATGGATAAGATAAACAACAATGACTTGGTGAGGTGTTGTCAACTCAAGTCATTGTAAAGACCTGGACCGCATTCAGTAACCTCCACGATTTCACATTGAACACGAATGCGTTGGCGGATTAGGCCACAAGGCGACTGATCAACACCAAAGTTTATTTTACCCTATTGGTTTTTTTCAAGCTAAAAAATCTTTGAGCTTTCATCCTTCTACTGTTGTGTTCCTTAGTTTTTCATGGATAAAAATAACACTATCAAATATTTACAATATTGCTAAATAAAAGATACGTATGTTTGAAAATAAAAAAAAATAGTAGTGGTTGAGAGTAGGAAATAAAAGATTGATAGATAAAAAGATGATTATGATAAAGAAAAAAGTTGATCATAGAAAGAAGTGATTAACTTGTTCCTCTGAAACAAAGATGTCCCTCACTTTTTGAGTTTTAATACTCTCCACCGTCATAGTAGTTATATGAACCACTCACTAACTCTTTACTCATTTACCTCATCTCTCTATCGTTCAAATTGCTGCATATTGTAAAATTTCTACTACGCCATCAGTCTCTGCTTCAATGTTTCCAATCGAAACAAAAAACAACAACAATTATTTTGCGCCTGTTAATTTCATCACCCGTTTAATTTTAATACCAATACAAAAGAAAATTTTAAGAAATATGAGCGTGAAAATTATTGATCGCCTACTTATTTGGCTAAATAGGTGGTCTGTCTTCACAAATTATGACTGTCTCAGCTTCTTCTCTATTCGTTCCATTCTCGTGCGTCTACAGACGTAGTGATGGTAACGAATCCGACTATGTGTTTCTGAAGTCGTTATTAAGTTCGGCTATAGCTTTTTGACGTCATCCACAAATGTGCCTTCTTAGCGGTCGTCCAGAAAGACTTTTAAGCTCTCATGTGCTTCATTGTACAGCTTCTGTTGTCCATACCTCGTCGACTTTTGAGTAATATGACCAATCACTTATGCTTCGCTGTTGAAGTGTATGTTTTTGATCTGGAATACAAATTTCTATCGAAAGTTAAATGACGAGTCATAATTCGATGCTGTATTTGTGCTCATATTCAAAAACACACCTTACTAGCTCTCTATGAGCACTCTAAATCCGTTTGATGACATGATCTATGAATCTTTATCTTCACCGCATAACACTAAAAGTGCTAGCCAAACGGTAGACGAGAGTCTTTAGTTTTGTTGAATGATCATGTTGACCTTAACGAGAAGTCCTGACGCAGCACATATGACTTACCTTCTTCTACATAATTTGTTACTCATATCGTTCTCTATGCATAAAGAGCACCAGTACGTCTTAGTCACTTCAATAGGAATGGCAACTAGGTTAATTTGGTTTCTTCTGTACCGTAGACTATTTGAGGACCGCTTTTTTTTCTTTCTTTGCTCTCAGATCCTTTTTCCTCATTTTGTTTGATCAGTTCAACAACACCTCTGCTTCTTCCAGTTAACAATAAAACTATGTAAATTACGGAGGGGAGGCTCGATAGAACCTTCCTATTAATGCGATTACTCACTTTTTTATCTCTGTTTTTCTCTAAAGAGAATATTTAGAGAAAAGTAAAATAGAATGGTCATGGTAGAATAATAAATTATTGACAGCAAGTAAGTTCATTAAGTAATCTAATAAAATAAAGAAGAAAATTGAAATTTTCCTCTACAGTTTATCGAATTGTCCTATTTCACTCATTAAGTTAATGAGGAAAGTCCCATTTTGGAGGTCCACATCTCGGTTTGATCAAAAATCATTTTCTTCTTGTTCCACGCTGGTTTCAAGCATTTTATTCAGCAATAATTCATAGTGGCTGAATGATTGCGATGATGTCACGGAATTCAGCATAAAATCAACTTCTTATTGTGAAAAATAGTGTGATGTTTAATAACAAAAATTGTTTGTTAGGAACAATTTTCTCACAACTTTTTGTTTACTGTTTACTGTTTACTTTCATCAAGCCAAATCTATAGAACCTTGAGTTTCTCGATTACTCGAATCAAACATCATTCAAATTATGCATTTTTCATTTCTACGACATTCCCAGAACATTCTAAGTTTATTCATTGATGTTGTCCTCCTTAATGCGTACTCGCCAAAAAAAAGAATTGCTATAAATCTTCTGGTCTCTAAAATACTTTGAAGAGGAGAAAAACTTGAGTCAACGTCTTGATGTACCTCATTTGACGGAGGTTTTCATGGTAAACACACTAAAATTGATATCTCTGAAAATTTCACATTGAACATTTCCTCAAAAATGCGTTCCTTGTCAAACACTTTCTGCTTAGATCGAATATACAATACGTCGCTCATTCATTTACAGCTATCCAATTTCTCCAATTATTACCAAATCCTCCTCAAATGAGTCATTTGTTCATCCCTCATGTTAAATGATCCTCATATAATCAATCATTTAATGAATATTATCTTTTCAGTGTTTTTTTTTTCACGACAAAATAAAATGCTGGTTAACGTATAATCTCTTTTTAAGTGTGCTGTTTTCTATAGAAAAACAGTTCACGATTACTAAAATAGCACGTTTTTCTTCGTGATGTTTTTTGCTACCGTAATCCATGACTGTCAAAATGACAACAACCAATAAGCAAATGCCGAACACACGTCAGTGCTGGTTAACTGGCAGTTGACAAAAATCCGCCAAATACGTCAATACATTAAGGTCGAAACACTTAAACGGTTTCTAAGCCGTTTGCGAGTTCACAGTAGTAATAATAATTCCTCAATGAGTGATTTATGAGGTCCCGAATACCTAATCTCTTTAATAACGCTATAGAGTGCACAAATACAAATCTGTACCAATAAATAATCTATAAACCCAAAAATCTACCTCAATGGATTTTGGGACTCATTTTTTCCTTCATAACTCCTTTACGACGTTGAAACTGAATAGTTATAACTTGATTATTTTTTTTTGTAACGTTTCTAATCTTATCGTGAAATTTTCAGAAACGTAAAAGTATAAATATTGATTTAGGAAATGATGAAAAAGCGAATCGCATAAATGAGATGGACACTCGATGGCTGTCGTTTATTTCACCGTTACAGTCGCTGTTTCCGTTTCCGCATACGTTACCGCATCCGTTCAACATCGTTTCTCTGCCACGAATTCCGTCACATTCACAATTTGTGCCTCTCATCAAAAAAGACCGATCAAAGCAGTTTCTTGTTGAGCAGCTGCTACCAAGTGAAGATGAACGAAAGCCACCATCACCGGCTCCATTACTTCGACCGACTAAATCCTTACCAACGGTATCTTTTAATGGAATACATGAATGGATGTATGTGAATAAATTTTCAGATAAGACAATATGCTTAAGCATTTACCTCAAATGTAAATATCTGAGCAGCGATTGAAGTATTTTTTTAAGCGCGCATATACCGCGCTCTGTTTAGCATTTGAGGAAGTAGATCTAAATTCGTAGCTTAATTCTATCTCTCTGTACTTTCCTGACTGATGAGAAGTCGTCAAAATGAATAACGATTAATCAGCAAATAAATGTAAACTAATTATTTATTGTTTTCCTCAAAAGAAGCTAGTAACGGTATAATCTCAGATCATAACACAAAAAGAATCAACGATAAAGCTTCGTCGTAGTTGATCAATAGTTGAAGGACGCAGCAAACAATCGTTGCAATTGTTAAGCGTGGATGAGGTTGAAGAAGAATCTGATCTACCCAATAATTTTAAACAACCCATTTGACCGACGATTATTTCTGCTTCCTGTTTTCTGTTTTTATAAAGCAAGTGCTTCTTATTCTCCTCAGAGGGAATGGAGTGTATGATTTCGTCTGAGTGCATAACCGATACCATATGAAACGGTAGAGCAACAAAACCTTCTTAGCTTCATCTTGTGGAGCGATCAAAAGCATTTGCTTGCTTATAACAGCAGACTATAAGCTGTATTAGTATTTCAGTTAGTACTAAGTACTTACTGTGAGTGATATGAAATAGTAACTGATAATGTGATTGATATGGTTATGAAAGGCGGTATATTAGAAAGCTCAATGATGTCGGTGAGGAACATCCAGCAGCCAACAAATAAAAATATAGATACTGAGTAAAACTTTGAGTCTTGAAAAAAATTATCATTTTAACTTTTGGTTACAGGTGATCACGGGACAACCGTTAGAATTTGTGAATGGCGGTTACGGTATGAAGAATCCGTTAGCGAATGGATGTACTTCTAAAGATGAAACGACGACAACGACAGCAACGACAACAATGACAACAACGCTAATGACGACTGCGAGCAGTCGCGGACAATACAATTGCCGCGTTTGCGGAAAGGTACAGAATATCAATTGATGTGCATTCTCTATTTCATTTACAGTATCCAAAACCTTATAACTTTAATCTGCTTTATCGATTTAATACCTTTCCCAGCTAAAATAACTTATCTCTATACAGTCCAATTTTTTTCAAAGACTCACTACAAAATAGAACTTACAATTTCAAATTTACGAACTAACCACATTCAACACCCGTAGATTTTTGGTCTGACGTTCTACAGGTCGCTCTAATAAGGCTCTACTCTGTGATCACTCAATGCTTCACTTAATTTTACTGTTTGTGTTATCAACACTCACCTGTCTGAGGAGTCTGTCTAGTTGGCCTGTATCAGCGTGGCATCCAGTCAAAGGCTGATAGCTGGATGATTCCTTCTATAGCCAATTTTTTGTACCAACTAGTTGAGGCTATAATGGCTATGTACCTGAGCCTGATGCTCGAGTTCTGTGATTAACTCAGCATTATGAGGATATTGAATCTAGAAATACTGAGCCATTTTCTTTTTTTCTGTATTTAATACAATGGCTGTGTCACCTCCATCACATCGGCACGTGCTTTTTTTCCGTACAGCTTCAGTGGACATTATGCTGATCATATGAGTAAATTTTCGAATTTTCACTTTCGCGAAATTGAGAACCTCAGGTGGAGAACAATATAAATAAAAGAAGTATATTTCTATTTATTTATTTGTTTATATTTATATTTTGAGCAATAATAAAGATTAACTTCTTGATTGCAATATTTGGGAATGTTATATACGATAAAGATCAATACAAACACATTCAGAAGTTCGCTTTGCAACGTCTTCTGAATCGTCACACGAAATGTCATTCGGATTTGAAACGATATCTATGCACATTTTGTGGTAAAGGATTCAATGATACGTTTGATTTAAAACGACACACAAGAACTCATACAGGTAAGCAGCTACGATTAATAAAGATGGTCTTGAAACGATTTTCGTGGTACTGTAAGATTCATTCATCGTGCGATATGACGATCACCATTGCCATTTATTTAAGTGTATAATGCAAAGAAAAGTAGGATAGAAAAATAGTGACAAGATTTCCATTTCTGTTATCGATTTGATTGGAAGGAAAAAATTGCCTCCATCACAATTCATTCCAGTGTAATCGATCGTTCTGCTACTACGATAATTCACTAGGGTGTAGTCGTTTGCTGAGAAATCGATACTTCTAAGCTCGTATTGCTGCGTAATCTGAAGCGGGTCGTACTTAACCGCGTTGAAAAGCAAAAACCAGTTGCTGTAGTTCTTCTATTGATGATAATCGTCATACTCAACGAGTTTGATGGAGGGATACTTCATGCCGAAATATTACCACACTTTAACAGAAAAAAATCCCTCGTTTTTTCTTTGTTCTTTAGAATTGAATGACTCAGTTCATTTTTTGCTCTTTCCTGTCATTCTTTAATAAGTGCTCTATGAATTCATTACGACCAAATGAGCACAAGTTTTCTTTTATGATCTACTTTGCTGAGAACGTCGTCATAATATTTCTACTACAGTAATATTTTAAAGCAATTTGTTTAGGTGTACGTCCCTATAAGTGTCAACAATGCGATAAATCATTCACTCAACGCTGTTCATTGGAATCCCATTTGAGGAAAGTACATGGTGTACTTCATAACTACGGCTATAAAGAACGAAGAAATAAGGTAATTCATCGTCAAATGTTTCGATTGAGGTATGAATCGAACCAAACACCTCTTAAAGAATCTAAGCTCTTTCATAAATCGTTTAAGCATCGTCATAAATACTAAGAGGTAATGTAATCGCAGTCATGGAAGTGCCACTGTAATACACTAGCACGAATCAGTACATGTGGCGTTCGCACCTCAGGCCTATGATTCTTCGAGCGGTCGTGAATCACAACGAGAGAAATATAGAAAAGACAAGTAGCACTGATTTGATGAAGAGTGCTTAACTCAAGTAACTCTATATAGAGGCCCAGATTCAGTAACCTTCACGATATCACGTTGAACACGGATGCGTAGACGCACTTTACCACAAGCGATTGATCAAAATTAAAGCTTATCTTATTTTATAATCATTATCGGTGATGGTTTTACAATAGTCTTAAATTGTAGCTAAGATAAGATCACCCTTAGCATTGATCAATCTTTTATGGCGGGATGCGCCAACGCATTCGTGCTCAACGTGATATCGTTGAGGTGGTTGAATGGTGCCTGGTCTATACAGTGACTTGAGTTGGCCACTCTTCACCAGTTATCTTATCCAGACTCCACTGGTACCAATTT
>KN716442.1:49465-65893 GCA_000816705.1 Dictyocaulus viviparus | reverse complement strand
CTAGTTGTTTGTTGTTTGTTATATGGGATGCACCTAACACATGTCATTTGACTTGTAGCCGCCAGCTATAATTAGTTCTCATTGATCTCAGGAGTACGCTGTTCTCATGCTTCCCGTCGAATTTCGAGCTTCATAGATAAAAATCCAGAATGCTTTATTTTTGAAAGGTATTTCTGAGTCTGCCAACAAGATCCTGAAACGGAAAATGTTGCAGTAAAACATTTCGGTCATAAACATCATGGTGAAAGGTGATTGGCATCCTGTCTCTGTTGAACAAAGCGGACAGAGTAACGCGGCTATCGCGATACTCTCAGAGGCATTTTCCTCGACGATATCGTTTTGAAGCTGTAATGTTCTGATTCTGCTCTACACCGCTTCACTTTTCATCTCATTTGGCACTAATGCAAATTATTACACAAAAACGGACTAGACCAATGTATAAACATACAAAAGAAATAATTTGCTACAGTATAATTAATCAACAAAGTTCCATTAGAGTGGAGCATTCATTTCAATACGTTTTCAGTTCTGTATCATTAGATAGGGCGCAGTGGTGGCAGAACCCTGTGACACACAGGTCTGAAACAGTTTGCGGTCGTACCCCAGACCTACTCAGCTCTCCATCTCTCTGAGGTCGGTAAATTGGTTCCAGAAAAATCTGGATAAGATAAATAGCACTGATTTGATGACGAGTGCTCAACCTCCTATAGACCAGGCTCGCATTGCACTTCCTTCGACGCATTCACATAGTTCTCAAAAGCTACTCATAGTCTTAGGTAAGCTCGTTGACCTTGAATACTCCCACATGGAAATGATTTCGTTGAGAACTTCTCCATCGTCAATGACATTATGACGATTTCTTTCCAGTTATTTGTCGAAACGAAAGGAGAAGTTAATCATGACTAGATCTGTTCGACGATTTCCTTGTCCATCAAAATGCTTCGTCTTACAAGAAATGACTTTAGATAGGAAAAGCATGTTGTGTTCCACATTGCCTTAAGTCTTTTTCATTCATTCAGTTTTTCAATTCAAAGTTTCGGATCCTATGGTATTGTCATCATCTTTCCCTTTCTGCTATTACGGTTTCCTATAACGAATTCATAAAAGAAATGTTGTTTTTGGAGAATTTTTTCCAACTGATTATAGAATCCGTCGGGTTCGTATTGATATGCTACAACGGTCAGGTGTATCAATTCTCAGTTCTTATAATGACACCGATTCCTGCATGACATCGTGGCTGAAGACGTGGTATGGTTAAAGAAGAAGGTAGAATCTCGCAAGACTTGACGAAATGGACAACAAGTAAAACCAATGACAAAGCCGACGTCAGTGACGTTTCGTGTGCAGACCATTTTTCCACGAGTAACAAGTGTCTCTTCTTTGAGTTACCTTATGTCAGTACTTCTGCTGTTGGTCTTCTGTAGTGCGATTGGGTGGGATTTAATGCGTTCTGCTACTTTAAGAAGAGCGTAGTAGAGATTGTCGTCTTATCAAACTGTTCAAACGTTCCACGTACAGAATAGGAACCAGTCCCCATAGCATTTCTTCAACTTGCTGGTGGTTAAATGCGGTGACATCAACGTCAGGGTGAACCCATCGATCGCCTTCCACCAGCTGCTTTTATACGAGTCCGGCGTGAGAGGCAATGCAACAGAAGTTCTGCCAGTATAACTTTATTTCCCTGAAGTTTTGAGAGAGCTCTGTTGGAACGGTCCCTAGCTCTTCATGACACGCAGTCACTTCTTTGTGACTTTGTTTCGTCAAGATGATGGCGATTCTTGATACGTATACTCTTAGCTAGGTTTCCATGTGAAATGGAAATGAGCACAACCTCACAGATGCGATGAAACGTCAATGCATTTTAGAGGTAAAAATACATTTTGGAGTCACAAAAGTATTCAAATTGTAAGTATGAACACATAACATTACTAATGAAAATATAAATAATTAATATAGTAAAAATTAAAAAATAGTACATTAAAGAAAAACAAGGATATTTGCCGTTGATCAAAATCAGTCAAAAAAAAAAACTCTTTAGCAAAAATGTTCGAATCAATACCTACAGGCTAACAAAATTAAACGATTCACCAAGAATTTAATATTTAGAAAAAACCTGATATTTGAGGGAAAAAATGAGGTAAAAACCTCTAAGTCAAATAGTTGACAAATTCGTTGCTTTAGAAATGAGGACGAATCGTTTTTGACTCTTCCGTTAAAAGTAATGCTTTCAAAACAAAACAAAAGTTTTTTTCTCGTTGATGAAGTGATATTTTCCAGAAGAAAGAAATGAGTAATAGATTTTTTTTGTTGTTAAAAGTTGTTTTCCTCATTCAAAACTAAGAATAATAAGCGGAGGGTAATAATTTGAGGAAAAAAAATGTAAATAAAGCATCCAGAAAATTCGACAGATTGTTATGCGTCTTCGTTTCACATCAGAATACACTAGCACAACTCCATCAGACAAATTTTAGTAGTAATCGTCACAATATACTAGATATCCCTCTTAAATAAGAGGAAAAATACGATATAAAGTCGATAGGCCGAATGAATGGATGAATGAATGAATGAGTAATTGAATAGGTGAATGAGTGAAGAGCAGCTGTGTTGTTATGCGTGAGAAAATTCGAATGCGTACGACTTTCTCAAAGGACGAGTTTGTCCGTTATCATTAATGATTAAACGGAATCGGATGTTCGTCGGGATTTCCGACTAGCGGCTGTTATTTGTTCGGGCAAAAAAAAAGTACTAAATGCTCCTGTTTTCTTCTTTTTTTCACCGATGACGACGTAGACAACAATTCAGTACAAAGACTGATGGGTAGGACAATCACTAGTGTTTATCGTCAGCAGTACCTTTTCATAAAAGAAGAACAAAAGAAGGCACTATGAGAAATGATGGAGGCTCGTACTCATAAAAACATCTGATACGTTAAGCTGACCTATGAGGAATAAAATACCTCAATGGAAGTGTTCTAAAATCCAAATTGGAGAGAAACATCGGATAATACTGTAAATTGGCTAGAAAAACAACAAAAATCCTTTTTGTTACAAAGTGTAGCGTATCGATTGATGTGATCGGACTCGGATAACTCTTGCACAAATCGTGCTGAGGACATCGATATGCATATGAGTGTTGAGAGTCATTCAACTGATTACACATCATTCTATGAATCAGTAAAATGCTTCTATTCATTATGATAAGAAGGCACTGAATATAAAGTGAAAATAATCTTTGTATTATTCTGAAAAATATAAACTTTTGATGCTCTGGACTAGGTCATAATAAATATAGCCTTTAAGCTTTGCGTTAGAACCGGTGCTTTAAAGATTTATTAAAGTAGTTTAAAACAAACATGAGTTTCTATGACCGATAGAAAAGAGGATTTATTTTTCTGAGTGATAAAAAGATAAGTTATGGAAATAGAGAGATAGAAAGTAAAAGTTGTGTTAGTTTCAGGTGAGATGTGCTTGGGAATGATGGTAATCTGAAAGGTTATTCTGCACTCTGAACTCAGTCACAACACCGGTCTCGAGGTCATGTGGTGCCCTAGTGGTGAGTTATTCCAAAGTTCAACAAGTGTCACACGAATGAGGTAATTGTCATGGAATCCGAGAGAGAAATTGTCTGGGCTTAGTGAATCTCTTAGGCGATTTCGTTACTACCTCAACTTAGACTAATGCGCTATCTCTTGGGAATTCACGATCTCTTTTCCAAACTTTTCGCAATGTAATTAGCACCTAAGTACTTTAATAGATGAATAGTACAGTAATATCTACACATAGATAAATTTCTTACTGTGCTTCTGATTCCTATTCATAGACAATGCCGTTCTAAGCAATTCTGATGCAAAGGAGCGCCGACGTTCTTCTTTTTACTTCGCCTCACCAGAGTTATAGTATTAATTCAAAGAAGTCCTCCTGAATTCTACTTTTACCTAATTTTTCAAGCTTTAATTAATCGTTTGTTCCTTTTTTACCACGTAATAAAATTTTCTACAAAGATAAGATAAGCTTCTCTGCTGATCGATTTCTGAGTGATTGCTGTTCAATGTATTATCATGGAGCAGATGGAATTCGAAAATGGTCCACACATAAATTTGAGCTGAACACTATCTACCAATTCAGCACTGCTTATCCTTTTCGATTTCTCTGGTATCAATTTATCAACATATAAAGGCAGTGGCTGGATAGGCCTGAGACGGGAGTGAACCGGCTGTTCATGTGACACAGTCGCATCCCAACCATTGTGACGCATATTTTCAACGTACTCTATTAAAGTACAATGTGGCAGAAGAAAAACTGAAGGTACAACAATACTAAGCAGATTATGGACTTTGTGGAATGTGAGTTTTAATCGAACTTATGTTATTTTAAATGCTGTTGACGACAGTTGTTTCGGTTTTCTAGTGAGTGATAAAGAATCATATGAAGATATCGCGCTCCAATATCACTATGCGATAGAATCGACAGTGACGTCCTTCATCTGATACAATTTGCTAGTTAATACATATGTAGATCAATTAACTTAGTGCATCTTATGTAAAATTGTCGTACGAGTCAGTACAACTCTTGATAGCGTCAGTATCATCTTATCACGAATACGAATGGATAAGTCTGAGACTGAGATAATACAAAATGTGCTCGAACACATAAAAATGACCTGGTTGAGAATGGACCATGAAAAACAGCCTAAAATCATAAAACAATCATAGTACGTCATTAGATAGAGACATATGAATATCAGTTGATAGGAGTGTTTCACAAGAAAATACAAGGGCACAGAATATGTGGGTGACTGGTATGTAGATGAACATCTTGATAGAAATCTAAATTACCAAAAGTAAACAGTATTTAACAGCGTGGGATTCCACAAGTTTGCAGACGTACAAGTACAGATCTATTCAACGAGGATAAATCATATGAATTTCAAGGAATCAAATGACACACGAGGGCACATCCATCAATGAAGGACTGTCTGTGGCGAAAACCACGAGAAAGCGAGAACAGAGCTTTCTCAAGAGTTCAAAGAACTAAAGCTACATCAGCTAACATGATTGTGACACTGTCACTACGTAGGCGAAAAACAACCACAATGGCTGACAGTTGCGCTAGATCGAAACGAATGAAAGATCTCTAGGCTCCGCATTAATGCTTAATGACGGATCATCCAAATATATAAGTAAATAAGTATTGATTGATTAGCTTACCACAATCGATCGCTTCATTGATCCATTGAAAACGTATCTGATAAATTTTTTATCAACTCCTTTGACCAGTCAGTTATAACATTTCATTAGATGTACTCCTTCAAATTTTTTCCTCTGACAATGGCGTTGACTAATGTCGTCGAAATTTTATAACTTATCAGACCTATAGTTTCACTGTTACGTATTTTAATGAAAAAAAAAGCTCAGCTGTAACATTGTGCTTTAACTTGTAAGCCTACTACAATACAGTTGATATTGAAGAAATGAGACCAGCTGAAATGTTCAGTACCATAATCGTTATGGTTTACTAGAAACTGTTCGTTCGTATTCGATTATAGAGGTACAATGCTTTTTCACTCCTCTGTAATATCTCCTGAGCTGACCTCCATAATATCGATGTTTAGCTAATATCCTGTTGCGCTTAACAATCTTTCTAAGCGAATGTCTGTGTTTCGTTGTTGCCGGAAGCGATTTTTCTAAAAAATAACTAGTCGTAAAGTATTAGAAAAAAAAAGCGAACAGTTGGAAAGAAAGTCATTATCGTTTTCTATGTTTTTTAACTTTTCAAATAACATTATTTACAAGAGTAAACAACTGATTATTTTCTACTACTACTTGTCAGACGACAGTGCAAGCAGAAAAGCAGCAACTGTAGCAAAGAATGATGTCAATGTTGGTGAATGAGAAGCTTGAGTGTTTTATGGTGGTCAAAAACTAGCACGATTTCTTTGATACGTAATCAGAGCTTCAATAAACAAAATGTTTAGAAAACGATAGAAAAAAACAATAGGAGGAAATAGATTGTTTACACATATACTATCACATGTCAACAGAATATAGAGAAGGAATTCTTTGAACGAATTCAGCACTAACGATTCTATTCGGTTTCATTTCCCTCGCTGTCCTCGATATAGTCATTATTTCATTTGAATATGACATAACTAATGTAACTCATTTAAATTTTGAGGCAATCAATAATTCCGACATTGCTTTGCTTGTATTTCTCAGAGGATTCCTCAATACTACCGTTACGGTTGCGTTGTTTTGATAAGTCTTTTCTCTAACGATCTTCATATTATCTTTAATAATTTTTAAAACGATAATAGTTTACAGCGTTTTTTGAACCGTCGGCTTTTCATTACTATTTGTTATCTGTGCAGTATTAGCGACATCGAGGTAGAATCTGAGTGACAAAAATCGACAAATTATATTGTATTTATCAATAGTCTGGTAGTATTTTCAAGTTGTAAAAAGTTTTTCTCCATTCAATTCAACCTCCATTCACTAATATCATCCTCAAAACTATAAATATTTCTTAGATCAGCTTGTTTAGAAGATTTCCCTCCTCAAAAAACCGATCAAAGTTTGCAAATGTGAGGTTTCACTTTAAGAATGAAATTATAAAGTAGAATATAACCATTACTTTATACTTTTATACTGTTATACTGTTGAAAAAATCTTAAAAAATCACTTCTAGATGAAAGCTCAAAGCTTCATCTTTGCTTTCTCTTTATGCAAATGAATTTTGCGTTCAGCTTAGTCTGATTGCTTAGAGGTATTCAAATTACCATTAGAGAAATTCAACTTATTAGAACAATAGAGTTTTAGGTGTCTTTTTTAAAATGCTATGAGTTAATGAGAACGCCATAATTTGAGTGAGGAAGGAGGAAAAGAGGAAATTTACCAGAGTACTTCAGATTCTCATCATCTTGATTATCATCTCGATATCGACGTCTTTCAAATATTTTCTCATGCCAATCCAGAATTCGGTATAATAAACCCTCAATAAAAACTGAGGGAATCACGACATAACACCATAAAGTCTTCGTCATCGTCAAGGTTCTATTCTATTTTGCTCTTCCTCTCTACAATTTACATAGCAGCTTTTTGTATATAAAAAAAATATAACAACAATAATTCTCTTTTCATACTGCGAAAAAAAAATATGTAAATTGATTTTTCTCTGAGGCTATGCTTCTATCAACTTCTAGGATCAACTAAACCTTACATAATTTTCCTCAAACTTATTCTTTATGAAAAAATAAGCGTTGTGTTGTCGTTGTTTTACGTCTCATTTTTGTACTGAGTTTTAGGTTTTTTTTATGAATAATTTTGCGAGAGTGATGTGATTACTATTCACTCAAGAAGACCTCTCATATGAACCTCTCATAATCGAAAATCTCCTAGTATTGTTGTTGCTGTTATTGTTGTTGTTGTTCTCGGCTTTAAAAATCGTCATTTGTTTGTTTCCTGAAACATACTGTTATCGATCGATTACGGTAGAAATACTCGCTGTCAGCTCTACAGTACCCATGCGAATTCACTAATCCTTCGTCAATTTATAGCGTTTATGTTTGTCTTTGTCGTAAAATTTGAACACTCATCATTCGCAAATATTCACTAGCAGCGATTCGATTTTCTTTTTCGTTCATATAACGATGAATCGATCGATCGATATTTTTAAGAATTCATCATTTCATCCTCTTCATTTTCGTTTTTTTCCCACTTCGGACACTTTTTTTTATCTAAAATTGAAGTAGGAAAATAAAAGCGCTCTCGACATTGGCGGTATCTTCTCTATACTCCATCTTTTTTTTTCGAACTTTTTTCTCTATCCTCATCAACATTTCATCTCCATCGTTTTCATTCAGTGTGTTTTTGGATGTATTGATTGAAGATCGAACGATAATTGAAATTTTTACTTGCATGATTATTGATTTTTTCTCCTTTTCTCATAGAGTTTGAAAGACGAAGTCATATTTATCATAAGACAGATAAGATAATGCTTAGCGTTGATCAATCCATTGTGACCGGATGCTCCTACGCATTCATGTTCAACGTGATATCGTGGAGGTGGTTGGATGCGAGCCTGGTTTAACTTGAGCTGACCACTCTTCACCAACTCAGTGCTAGTTATCTTATCCAGGTTTCTCTGGTACCAATTTATTGACGCTGGAAGGATGGTGGGCTTGGTAGGCCTGAGGGACGACTGCGAACTGATTCGAGCCGGTGTGCCACCATGGCACCCTCTACCGCTGTGCCACTGCGTTCCCTATATTTGTCATAAAAATAAAAATAACTATTTTGTTAAGCTGATATTTTTAGCTTATGGCATTCATATCGTAAGATAAACCAATCACTCCTTTAGAAAACGAATCCAACAGTAGTTTGAACTTATTCTCTTGAGTCTCTTCTGGATCGATTTCAAGTCGAGTTTACGTCTTCGATTCTATTCTTGAATAAATCGATCATCGAAGAAATGTGAACGGTAATGATGAAATGACCCTGAAGGCTTTGACCTTTCATAGAGTCATATATGATGAAGAACGCATTTTTTCCCTGTTCCAGAAGTTTAAATACCAGTTGTTTAGTTTTTTTATTTTCTCTTGACGACACATTTTTTTTTTCTTATGAGCGCAGATGACACCATAATGCGTCATTCGTTTCGTGCCAGTCAATTCTTGACGTCTTCGCGTGCGTCTCTCAGTAAAAATCACGTCTACCGTAATTTTACGAGTGCGAAATCAGCTAGAATTTGAATAACAAATTTTGTAACGCATATTCTTATTGCGCGAACAGGAACAAAAAATGTGTAACGTTTTCAAATTAGTCACACATCATACAACTAGACGATTACGGTAGCTGAATTGAAAATAATGATCGTAATAAATATTTAGAATGTGAATTGCAAAAAAGAAACTATTGATTGGTTGATACGAGCAAGAGAAGATTTCACAAGACTGGTCATCTTTCAGTTAACATCAAAATGATTTTTATCGGTAGAATTTCAAGAACATCTGTACGATATTTTTATTTCGGACGAGAAAAGCTTCATAGAACGATCAGCGTAGATCAAATGATCGGAATATTTCCTCACATGTGTCGAATTTGCTAACGCACTTCCGTTACAGCTTATAACTCTGTAACATGAGTGAAATCAGAGAAAAAAATTGTGATCTATGAAATTCATATGAGGAAAAATATACGGGAATTTTTATTTTGAACGAAAAAAATGCTAGAGTCTTTTTTTGTTTGCGTTTTTTTTTTCGTATCATTAGAACTACAGTACACCCCTAATTTTGTCAATGAAAAAATTTCACTTAACTTTCGACGAGTTATTTTTCAGCAAATTAAACATTTCATGAATTAAAAGAGTTGCGAAAAAAAAATGAGTGAATA
Organism: Dictyocaulus viviparus; assembly: GCA_000816705.1. Taxonomy (NCBI): domain Eukaryota; kingdom Metazoa; phylum Nematoda; class Chromadorea; order Rhabditida; family Metastrongylidae; genus Dictyocaulus; species Dictyocaulus viviparus. The sequence goes on along the minus strand of KN716442.1, from coordinate 56,508 downwards.
AAACATTTTCACATTGTAACTATAAGTGCATTGATCTTTGAGTTGTGACTTTGAGTTCTTTTTTTGCCTCTTTCAAATCAATTACGTCTTATTATTTCCTTACCTCAGTCAATCAGTTGAAAAGTTTCTGTGATTAACATTTTTTAGAGGGAAAAAACTTCAACACAAAACAGATCTGTAAGGAAGAATATCGATTAGATTTCTTAAGTTCTATTGAGTAACTCAACTATGAGGAAATATTCTATTAAGAATCTGATGTGCTTAAATTCTATTCAATTTCATTTCTTCGGTTGTAACTCTTCGACTTATTGATATTATTATCAGAGGTTAAAGAGTGAGTGAAATAAGAGTTTTTCCTCTTCTTGAAAATCATTCCTTTAATTTCCATAACTTCTATGAAAAAATAGAAAATAAGTCGTTGTCCAAGTAATATTTAGAAAAAAAATAATATTAATGTCAGAAAATCCTCATTGATCTTCATTTTAACGCCCTAGACCATTGCATATACCTCAACATTTGATTGAGGTATTATTAGTCAATTGTTAGTTAATTTAATTAATTACTGGACATCACTCATTAATCAATCAATATGCTCATGAATATATGAGTTAGTTTTCAATAGAATAATGTTAAATGATCGGCATTTCATTGTCGGCAAATCTTTCAGGTGATATTATGCTACGGTGTTCCCTCATTCGTGTTCTCACGAACTCATTCAATATTTCCTTCGTCTGTGTCTCTTTAACTAGAAGTTGTTTCACAATCGTCGCACCTGGGCGTTTTGTATACGGCCTCGTTGTTTTACGAGCATCGGCGGTAGATTCACTTTCAGCAGATTACGGTAGTTTATGTAGTAAGACAGATGCACAGGGACATCTGTCAATGAGTTAGTGTAACAATATGCGCGACTAAATTGTTACAGTAGAACACGAGCATATAAGGAAGTGATGTCTACCTATCCAGAAGCTTTACGTGTAAAATGAACAGGAACCTGAAAAAAAAAACAGCGGTTCTGAGTAATGCTGTAACTGAAAGACACCTATAGACTCAGGAGGACTGGTCCACTAGCATTGGTTAGACACGGCTGCTGCTACCTACAGCATTAGTTGTAATTCATTGGACTGTAAGAGAAATCAACTCAAGGATGTTGAGGGAAAAGCATCTATCCGTGTGATGTCAAATTTTTTTGAGGTATCGAGGAAAATTCGATCCTTGATTGAAAGGGTTTAGTTTTAGTAATGGTATAAAGTATATAATTGAAATCATATTGATTCAATAGACGATGTAAATAAATGTTTATGAATCGACTATCAAGCAAAAACATAGTAATTTTAGTAGCTCGTTTAAGAGATCATTTAATACTAGCCTCATAACTGTTTTTAATTTGCCTCAATAATTCCTGATGCTACTAGCTTATTCACTTCCATTTGAAAGCATAGCTCCCTCGTTGATCTGAGTCATTTTAGTTGTCGTCGTGCTATTAGTGAATTAGAAATACGTAATCCGAATCCGAATCCGAGTTATGTCCTAACGAGTGAACGAATAGCTCGGTCACATCGTCACCATGTGTTTCGTTGATTTGGATAGTTTGTTCGAATGGTGTTCGATAGATGTACGATGTAGGTAACTTCTAAGTATTTGTACTTCAATTAAAATTCGTTTCTTTGATGTAAGCCGACTTTTATGACACACACTCATACACGCAGACACAGAGGCAAAGAGGTGAACACACAAGCCGACAACATATGTTAATTCTAAGACAAAATGCCGCTCTGTTTTCGAATTCTGAGGCACTTTCGAAATGGTGACAACAACGAGCCCCGGAAATCATTAATAACGAAACGTGTAATTATTGACATGTACTGTATTACTGAGATATTTGTGACGTATTTGTCACGACAAATTGACGACAACATGGGTGCTTACAGTTCTAATGGAAATCTATCTATCGAATAACACAACTTGAAGATTTTCATAGAATGAGGTCGAATATTAATTACATAGCAAAATCATACTGTATCAATTTTCCTGATTTTATAGGTGATGTATTCTCAATTAGTAAAATTGTTATTTTTTAAATGTACAGCAGTAAAAAGTTGCCTGATTTTGCTTATCACCTCAAAGTAATATAGTGAGGATTATATGTGACGTCACATTATCATCTCTTTGAAACTCAAATTAAGTTTGAGGTGTGTTGCTCGTTTGTCGATATCTATCTAATGATTTGAATTTCAAGTGAATTCAACCTCTTATAGGTGTTAATAAATAGGATATAATTCGACCTCACTTGCATTAAGTCAATCGTCGTTTAACAAAACTATACAACGTGTCCTGATTGATTATTGATCAATCAATCGATTGATATGATTCTGATAGTTTTGTTAGGTTGCGATAACTATGACCGTTTCGTCTAGCGAAATATTGATTATTTATTGATTATTTGATTAATTGATTGATTGATTGACTAATTGATTAATTATTGCCATATTGATTGATTTTGTTAAAAAGCAAGGAAATGGTTACAGTAAAGTTTTGAAATAGAAAAACGATAATGAGGTTATATATTCTTATCACCTCATCGATTTTACTGGCATGAAAGCTGAAGTTAATCAATCAATAGCATGAGTTGAAAACGCTTCTTCAAAGCATCTATCCTCAAAAAAAAAAACTCAATTGGACTTGGTCATCATTGCCTCTCTATGTTAAATTATCCGCATTGAGATTGTTAAGATAGTTTTATCAGAGTCTGTATTAAGCTTGAAAATTAGAGCTTTTCATTCTTCAATTCGGTTTTACCATTTTATTGATACGTTGTTCTCATTATTGAAGAAAGCTTGGCACAGTGGCTAGGGTTCATAGTAACACTCAAGCCTTAATCAGTTTACCCATGTTCGCTGCTGCCCACAGGCTTACTATGACTGCCTTCCCTACAGGACTGGTAAATTAGTTCCAGAAGCACCTAAGAAAGGTAAACAGCACTAACTTGACAAAGAACGCTTCACTAAAGTCACTGTTCAGATCAAGCTTTTGTTCAATCAGATCTCCATGAAATCACGTTGAACACGAATGCGTAAGCGCATTCCGATACCGGAACTGATCAGCACCGAAGCTTATTTGATCTTATTTATTCATCGGAATATTTCAGTGCTTAAGTAAATCTTCTGACTTTTTCTTCGATGATCTATAAACAATCGATGAATCCATGAATAAAGTGTTACTCGAAGTCACACCGCATGCGATGGATGAATTGTTTGTTGTTCGTTTTAGTTCATTATCTCATTTCAATGTTATTAGATTGACGGATTGTCACCTCATTTAATATGTGACTATTGAGTGATTTTCAAAATCAAAACAATTTTTGTCGTACGACACGTCACTGTTATCGTGTCGTCAGATCAATCGTATTGTGAATAGACCGCTATTAAGTACTGTGTCGTTTACCGTTTACCACGTAGCGTTTTATTCGTTGCCGAGATTTTCATCTTTATGACACGTCTTTGTCAGCGCCGACGACGACATACCGTCTGATTGATCTGTTTGATTCTTCTCACTCAAACCACAACTTGTCATCGAGAGATTACTGTGGTCGACGAGGACACGGTAATAATCCGTAGTCGATAAGTAACGTGTTGTGTACTTTTCTGAAACGAACCAAAAAAACAGCTTTAGTACTGATCGATTCCATCACTTAACTTCTTATAGTACTGATCAACTGTTTGCCTATCTAGTAATACATACAAGAAATCTTTTAGTCTTTCCCTGCTTGAGACTTTGTATCCTTATAAGCTATAAGGAATGTTTTTTAAGTTAAGATGTTTACTTCTAATAATATTACAGCATAAACATAAAGCCAATGACTTTAGATAATCGAGTTATGACTGAGATTTTTTCGACGAGAAAAGTTATTGAGTACAATTCACTCGTTAGGCTCGACGTTATCAGTGCCTCAAGTTTTACAGCTATTCAAGCAATTAATCATAATGTAACCTCACAAAACCATAACCACTCAACCTCATGTATCAAAACAGTGAAGAAATTTTCTGGCAACGCATAAAATAGAAAACGAATACAAAAAACTCAGTGTGAAAATCATTGCAGAAGAGTGGACGAATATCGTAAACGTGACGTCATGATATCAAATTCTCGTGAAATGCACGTAGAAGTACTAAGAAGGACGTTTTTTTTCGTTTCGAAGTCTCACTACTGATCTACTGCAGGCCATTGCTGTACTACTGATGTCTGATGATACCGACCTCATGTGTTTGTTGTTTATTCATAATCGCTAATCGATATTTCACTAGATTTACTTGATTGATGAAGAAAACAGACGATTGGAAGACAGACGATGAGCTCTGTACATCGATGAGATCTTTCCTACAGTAATCCTAATCCGTGTTTTTGTGTGATGAATGTGGAAAGGCGCAGGTGTGAATCGACCTATCGAGGTGATAATCCTCGATAAACAATTACCACAACAACAATTCAATACGATATCCATAAAAGCTGTCTTCAGAGGCAAATGCTTTGTTCAAAAACCTCATAATGTGAAAAACATTAATGGTTTGTTCTGTCGATTTTCTGCACGATAATGATTCAAAAGAAAAAATTTACGATCATATCGATTGCGATCAATATGTTTCGTAAGAATTTCCAAAAAAGTCCTCAAATTATTCAAAACCTCAAGTATTTTTCAAATTGTTGTAGATCTAAATTTCATTCAATAATGAAAACACTACAGTAATCCTAATCGAGAAAGTTCCGAATGTGAATTTTTTCCTTCGAGAAAAAAAAAACACAACGTAAGCAGTTGAACGCTACCTCACACTGTATTCGTTTCATTTCAATGATTCATTCGTCGAATAAACTTCTACGAGTTACTGTAACGAGATTACTGTTGAATTTTTTTATTCTGTTGCCAGAAAGATTCTAGGAATTTGGAGATTCTGAAGTTTTAAGACGTCGTGAAGTGATTGCGGTGAAAGCTAATCATTGGCTGTTATCAATGACAATGATAAATTTAACACAGATGCTCTTCATAACGATGGCTTTTAGATTTACCGGAACTCTTTTGACTTGACCCTCTTTTACCTCAGATTTAAAGCTAATTTTCCTTATCACTATCTCGTTCCAGAAAAAAAATCAAGTTATGGAATCCTTAAGAGTTTGAATTTAACGAATCATCGTGTTTATTGATTTCATAATCGATAATACATATATGTTTTATAAAGACATAATTTTGCATTATCGATTTTCCAGTGCTCAATCAAATGCGAGTCAAATTGTAGAGGAGTTTTTGGAATATTCTTATGCTTTCTCTTAGCTTTCAATACCCATACAATATTTTCCATTATTTATTTTATTTATAATTGAGTTATGAAATCGTACTTTGAGTTACGAAACCTTAACACATTCTAAAGTTTGAGGTTGTGTTTTTTTTTCAATATTTCCATTCACCTCATCAATTATGATTGCTTTAAGCTGAGGTTCATAAAAATATCAGATCACACTTGATTGGTGTTTATCAATTAGGAAGAAAAAAGTGAATTTTGCGTAAATTCGCTAGATTTTTTAAGAATCCCGGAAACTCCTAGAAATAAGTGAGGAAGGACAGACCGTAACCTCATTTATTACTCGAAATTTCGTACTGCATATTGAGGTCCAAGAGTGACCAGAGAAAAATTCATTGGGATATCCAAGAAATCTGCTACTAGCACCAATAAATCTCCCATGAAATTTTTGGTAGGAGAACCAAATAAAAGTATTTTTCATTACATGCTAGATGATTGAGGCGAAAACTCGTTATCGATTGAGGTCAATCAATTTTCTATTCGAATGCTTGGTCTTACCAGGTCCTACAAGTCATAGTTGAATCAATATTTTTCTAATAATAGTACATACTTTAAAATCTTTTTAGAATTAATTATCTATATATATTCGTCGTTCACGAATTCTCTTTATGTAAATTTTAAGCCCAATTAATGTAAGAATTGATTCGTAGACAAAATCCTCGGCTCTAACCTCAATCTCATCGTGACATAGTCAGAAAAAAAATGATAGTTGTGATAGAAAACATGGAAATCTGCAGTCACCTCATTCCTCATTCGTGCTGACGTTTTCTCCTATTGTTATTGCGAGTGATAAACACCAACGATATTTCATTTGTTAATGACCGATCATAATTGAGGTATTCGATATTTGAGGAGGACGATAATTGTAGCAGCAATGCTCGTTTGAAACGCTACAAATCGTTACATAATTGAGTTATTGGGTATTTTAGTACGTAACTACACAATTACAAGCGATACAGTATCCAGAATACTTTCTATAGTCCTCGTACAGATTCTGATTGCTGCTATCATCAATAGTGATTAGCTGTTATCTACGTACGTAATGTAACGTTATAATTTGCAGAATAGAATAAACAAGAAACAAATAACGAGTTCAAAAGCTACTTGATAAGTTGTCAGTGAAAAGATTTGACTCGACATTATTGAAAAACGTGCGAACTGTCAACAATACGTCAGTTTTGTTTATTAAAATGTATTGAGTTCTTACAAACAAGGATCGCTTTGTATTTTTATGATTCGGTAAATTATTCAGCTGTAGAAACCACATGAGTTACATCAATGATTTGAGGGTTGGGTAAATTATTCAGCTGTAGAAGTCACATGAGTTACATCAATGATTTGAGGGAGTAGGCAGCATCACGAATGATAACTGAATGGTCATCTAAAATGAATGTACAGTAGTTAGCTGATATTCCATAACCTCCACAATGTTATGAAAGAGTATTTTTCACTTCATAGAGGCATGTATTGTGGTAATGCTTATCATTAATCTTGTTTATTAATCACCCTCGGGCGCAATTTATATCACTGATTTGTGATCTTTGGTCAAATTGATTTGAGTCATGATATGATATGATATGATATGATATGTACTTATGATATTTACTAATATTTATAAGAAGAAATATAGAGCAAATTCTAAGTGCTATACAAAAATTCCTCCTAATAAAACATAGATGACGTAGTACTTAAAAT
>KN716442.1:35166-49365 GCA_000816705.1 Dictyocaulus viviparus | reverse complement strand
ATTATTATTATTATTATTATTATTATTAATATTATTATTGAAATAGAAGAAAAATTCAAACTCAAATTGATGTAAATGAAATGATTGCAAAATATTTTATAGCATCTTTTTTTTTGATGTGTGATGAAAAAAAATCTCTCAGAATATGTGATGAAGTTGAGAAGACGAGAAGGTGAACGATACTATGAAGACGATTTCGATTCTGTACGAGCTTGACGTGGACGTGTTGAACGTCTTCTTGTTGACGTTTAGAGGTGTGATAATCCCTTCTTGTAAAGATGCTGTACGAGTTCGACATCGTGACGTACAGCTGATAATGGCGTTCGACGATATCACTGATACTGCTATTCTTTTCATGTTGCCGACATTAATATTACAGATAACAAACAACTATTTTAGGACAACAGAATGTATAACAAGCAAGAAAGAAAAACCGTCGATCGTTGTCTACCAGCAAACAAAATTGCTAGCGGCAATTTTTCAAATGACATCGATTCGTATCACTGTTGCATATATTCTACCTTATCAACATGAATACATTTTCTCATTATGAGGTTACAGTAAATTGCCCTCACTTTCTCTTATTTGTAGAAATGCTCCTCATTTTTCATTTTGATTCTCACCTCAAAATCTATCAGATGAGGAATTCATTAGAGATAAAAAATCTGAAACGTTATCTCTAATATATTAATAAGATATTACAATAACTAGCTTGAAACGATGATAAATTTTTTGAGGTAAATTCCAAAAACTTTATTATCACATAAAAATTTTGCATAATAATTTATTAGAAGCTCATCTCATTCAGTGGAGAACAGCTTTCAAAAAAAAGATGTGTATCGTAAGAATAAAAGCTTGAGGGAACAAAAACTACACATTTTTAACTAGGTCATCCATTCCGAGTTCTCCATTTCCTTGTAAATTTCCTCAATTGAGGATTTCGCTCCATGTTCGCATTACCGTATTCAGGGTGTTCAATTAGATCAGAAAAAAATTGATCATGTAAAATGAAAGATGACGAAATGAATAAAAGAAAAAGTTTCGTTGTACACGTGTTGAAATGACAATGACGACCAATTATCAAAAGCACATTTGATTTGACTCACATTTGTCCTAAAATCCTCATGAAAATTTTGACTCAAAAACATAAAAAGGCATATTCTTCAATATTATATTGATAGGGTTGTCGTATCGATTGGTTCAGAATAGATAGGTTATCGATCATTATGAGATCATAAGAATATCTGCTATGCTATGTTTATTGATTGAATGGTTTCGATTTTCACCGTATCTACCGTATTCTCATAATGATGACATCTGACGACCGCACGTGGCCGTAGAAGTGGTCGACGCGCGACCTCGTTACCTCTAATCCTTCAAGCAAAGTTCGGCAAAATGTTAAAAAAGAATTATCTAATCCTTTCTTGTATCGTTACTCAATCATCTTCTTAGCAAATATCATCATCATCATACATCATTCCTTTTACCGGTGACGAATGAAACGATGTGAAAATTGATGTTTATTTTTTCCTATGTGAAATAGAAAACCTTAATGAATTTTTATAAGTCGATCGATCGATCGATTTTACAGGCGATCAAAGAAATCTGAAGAAAAAAAACATCAAACTTTAGAAGATGACAGCGATCAAACAATTGAATCTACCGTATACGACTGAAGGCGAGTAACGGTAACGTTTTTTCCTACTTCTAAAAATCGATAAAGTCAATCGATAATAATATCTATGTACAATATAAAAATGAATTTCATTGAATATATAAATTATAAAGAATATTTTATAGGATACTTTATTGATTTTTAAAAGAATGAGTATCTGAAACGTTCTTTATTTATATCATAGGAGATTTCTGTTTTGTTTCAGTGCTTGTAGTGTTCGTTTTGAAACCGTAAGCCAGATGAGGGACAGTTATTATGGCAAAATTGAGTGGAATTACTAAACGAATAGCATAAAGTTGATTAGCTTTTCGTCCTATATCCTCGATGATGCCATACCATGAACTTGTTCAGCTTTTCCTCTTATGTCCTCGATGATGCTTTAAATCATTTAACATCATCGTCATCATTTCAATCAATATTTATAATTTTTATGTAGTTAATAAAAATATATATACATATATATATTTATAATGTAATGAATGTATAATTTACAACCATTTGTAGTGTGTGGTAGTGTCGGTAAGATGAAAGACGTTCGTAAAAATTCCTATCAGTTTGGCCCTTGAGAGAGAGAGAGAGAGGGGTAGCCGAAAGCCGAACCGATAACAAAACGAAATGAAGACACAATTCATTTTCGAATCTCAATCGGTTTTTTTTTTTCGTACCTCATCATTTAAATCTTCATTTTTTTCGTCCTCTCCTTTATGTTTTTTATTTCATCAGTATTGTAATAAAATCGTTCCAGTTAGTTTGTTTTGTTTTTGTTTTGTTTTTTTGTTCAACCTTAAGCGTTAACAATATAATAATCACTCTCATATTCCTCATTATCTCCTCATTTTAATCAATCACTCCTCATATCATCGCATTTCATAACGATTATTTTTGTAACATTTCAAAATGTTGAATTTAATGTTGTTCTATAGTTTGTTTTTCCCCACATCATTCATTTTTCATCGTTGACAATATTGTTTTCATTTTAGAACGTTCTATTTGTTGCTTGTTGTTTGTTGTTGTTGTTTTTGTTGTTCGTCACAATGAACTCGTCTATTGTTTTCATCTCTAACAAATTATGTTTTTAAATAAACAAATTGTTTCTCCTAAAATATCTTAAACGGGATGGAATTTAATTCATTTCTGTTAAAACTTTATTAAAATATTTAACGTTTGTTAAATTAACACTCACAGTCACACTCACCCTCACCCTCACACTCAAACTCTACAGCACAATGAGTTCATCAACAGCTATGCAACTACAACTACCTACCGTAATCAAATGACGTTATTGATTGTTTTTTTTTTTGCTCGATGATAAGCTATCAATAATATCTATATAGAATTGATTGCCTATCATTACTATCTTACATTATTTAATTTAAAATAAAATTAATATTCGATTTTAATACTGAAATTAAACAATCGATTACAAAAAAAAATATATAGTTTTATAAAATCGATATAAAAATGTTAGAAGTAAAAATGAGAGAGAAAAAATCAATACACTCATATACAACGTCATGCAATCAATCGATATTTGTTAAGAATGACGTCAATTTAAACGAGAATTTTAGTCGATTTCTGGAAACGATTTCGATTGTAAACAAATTGCTTTGATCTGACCGCTATTGATTGGTGATTTTCTTGGAGAAAAATGAACAGAAGCAGAAATGTTAGATGAATAGTTTGCCGGTCATTCACTTATGCAAAACCATTTCATATTAAGCAATAAAGAAAATGATTATAATGATCGAGGAGGAAAAAAATGAACCGAATAGAAAAATCCAGTAAATATTTCCATGAAACATCTGGCGGTGTTTCATATGTTTGAGGTAAATCATCTACGACAAAATGACCTCTCATTTAACTCTTAACTCTTAATTTTTTTCGTTCGTTTAACTCTATTCTACTTCCTTAATCGTTAATCTTTGAAATATTCAACTTTAGAGTCAATTTTTTTTTTTGAGGAAACTTTTTTTTCGTCGTTTCACTTTCTTAGAATCTTTTTCAAGCTTTTCTTAACTGAACATTTGGTTTTAGAAAAACGTTTATCATTTATATTTGTCAATATGCAAATGAGTCAATCAATATTCATTACAAATATTCGTTTCGTCAATCGATATGTCGGGATGCTTTTGCTTAAAGCTTTAGGAGTTCCGTATTTTGACAAATACTACTTACTCACTCATTATCAAACGATTCTGACGTCAGAATTTCGTCGTCGGCGATTCTCATCGGCCGCTGAACGACGGTTTCCTTGTCGCTTTTTTTTTTCTGAGTTCTGGAACAATAGAGTGATTGCTCTGGTGGGGTTGTGTTTTTTTTTTCTCTTCACCTCCTACTTTGCTTCAGAAGACGGCGGCAAACGTTTTATTCATTACTGTTCATTCCCAGTCAAATATAATACCTCATATTTAATTACCTATCGATTGAATCGATTTTTCCAGTTAGATCTACGATATCGTTGTATATTTGAGTATTTCCTAGAGCTTAGAATACATCAGTTAGGATTTTAGCTGAATAATCGCTCAAATCCGTCGAAGTCATCTTAACTCTTGATGATTTGAATTGATTTGAACATTCTTGCATTTTTTCTACCTCAATTACCTCAAATGCTCTTGTTATTTCTTATTTTTTCACTGACTCATGATTTTTTTTGAGGAAAAAAATCGTTTTTGATCTATTTATGATTGTTTGAATAGATTTTCTTATCAGAATAGAGATTGTTCTTCTACGAAATCCATGAAGTTCATTATCAACCGGTTTGTAATGAGGTTTTCGAGTTCGTAAAGGAAGAAGATGAAGGGAATAAAAAAAAAACACTCAGTTTGAAGTTTGAATGATTCAGCGTTTGCGTCGACAACAATAAAATCGCCGCCGTTCCCTACACTGATTGTAGTAGCAAATTAAAAAAAAAAAACACCTAATAAAACTTAGTACATATTTAATTTACAACAAAAATTTCAATCGATATTATTAATATTGATTTGACTAAATTAATATGTAACGGAAGCTAATTTCTCTATCAAATATTAAGTATTGAAAGAAAAAACCATAATTGATAACTGCATAAGAAAACGTTTCCTCATTTTACAAACTTACCAGTGAGTTACCTGATGAGAAAAAAACGATCTGTTAAGCATTTTGAGGTGTAAAATTGATCTACAAGAGTGACCTCGTTTTTCATAAGAAATCCATTTTTAATAGGCGCTCAGAAAGTACTAGAAACGTCTAGAGAGACACTAATTAAGGAAAATATGTAATACGGTAGATATACATAGTGGCTTTCAGACGTCATTGGTGGTCATTCGGTCATTTCATCCTCATCTCACACTCAGACGCCATTGGTGGTCATCCGGTCGCCTCATTTTCATCTTTCTTTCAGAGGCAATTGATGGTCATTCGGTTATATTATCTTCATTTTTCTTTCAGACGCCATTGGTGGTCACTCAGTTATTTCATCTCCATCTTTCTTTCATAAGCGATTGGTGGTCATCCGGTCGCTTCATATTCATCTCATTTTCATACGTCATCGGTGGTCATTCGGTTATTTCATTCTCATCTCACGCTCAGACACCATTGGTGGTCCGTCGATAAGTTCATCTTCACCTCTTCATTTCATTTTCAGACGCTATTGGTGGTCATTTGGTCATTTCATTCTCATCTCATTTTCATTTATTCATACATACTTTTTTTTTTCCTCCTCGAAACCATTTTCAAGTAACTTTACGATAATAAATGAGTGTGGGAAATCGAAAACGAAGAGAAAAAAGCTCAGCTTAATGACTAGGATTGGCCATCAAGTCGATAATTTATCACCATCGGTATCCAGACGACAATTAAATGTGCCACACTCACTATATGCGCGAATATAACGTCTAGAGAGGAAAAAAAAGCAAATGAACCTCAAAATTTATGAGTAATATTTGAGTGAAAAGTCGTTATGCATTTTTGAGGTAATCAGTGATACCTCAATCAACGTTATTAGGGCACAACAAATAAATAAATAGTATCATTTAGAAACTCTTTCTACTTATATTTATATTTTTGTTTATTCTCATTTTTTTTCTCTGAGTTTTTTTTTTCTCATAATTTATTTTCTATAAAATTTTTACTATTATTAGTTAAATAGAAAATAGCACTTTTAGTTGGAGTTATAAAAAAAAAAAGCTGATTCATTATTTTGAATTATTCACTATTGATTTTAACTAATTTATTCATTATCATTTATAATCACACTAACTAATCTACAGCTTCATTTGTATTCATTTTTATATTTCGTCTTTTTTTCTTTTTGTTCTCATTTTCACTGAGGATAATTTGAGGTGTTAAGTGATTTTTAATTTTTCTATATGAGTTAAGAAATTTGATTGTGAAATCGAATAGTTTTATTCTCATATAGTATAAATTATACGGTATTTAGCAGTATGTGATGAATAATTCAAACCTCACATTGATTGAGGTTATACTTTCTCTACTTAATGAGGTATAGTCGTATGATTAGTTGTGTATTTTAACTCATTTTCGCTCGTTGAGTTAACAACTACCAGCTTTAAATCATATCATTATCGATTGCTGTTATTTGTAAGAGAATCGGCTATCTACGAATGAAATTCTTTGCTTATTCGTTGATGAAAAACAGAAGTGATTTAGTTACTTTATTTGATATGACGTCATCGACTTATTTTCGTAATATTATAAGTGTAAATATAATAAATTCGCATGAGTTCAATTTATGATAACCGCTAGTAAGACCTCAAAAGTCTGATCTACCTAAGTTGACATCATCACGATGCTGACGATTTTGTTCGTACAACACGTCAAATTACATTGTATGTAAGATAAATGTATGTCGTAATGTGATAGAACGTTCACTTAAAATTGTTATTCTATTTAGTACTCAAACATAACTGAGTCTATAAATGGAGTTCGTGCATTTAACAATGATATGAGTAATAGAGAGTTTCTTTTATGAGTAGTTGTGAGTTTTCCCTCGAAAAAACCTCATCATTAACCTCAATTAGAATCTACTTTCAACTGTGTCATGAGTTTTCGTTCGGATACAAATTTTAACTGTATACTGATGTTTGTTATTTACAATGTCAGTAATCAGTAATGATACTGAATTTTATGTCGGTAAAGAAGATCTTATGTTTTATAACACAGTTAGGCAATTCGACCATTATTTACCTCCGCCAGCTAACCTCAGCTATAAAATTTGAGGGAGTTATAGCTTTAATTTCTATGACATTCATTAAGAAATCGTTTAGCACTCGATATATTTACGGCAGTATAAAAACGATTTAGTGTTTTTCATTCCTCAATCCTCTTTGCGATCATTACAGTTCATTTTGTCTATAGATTTTCGTCTATTAATATTACTGCCTTAAGTATTTTCCTCATAAAATTCATATCTTATTTGTAAGCTTGAAACTAAGCAACTAGTACAATTATTTGAAAATACACTGATTTGAATCAATTTGACAGGAAGAATTAGTTTTAGGAATGAGAGACAGAGAGAGAGAGAGGAGGGAGGAAGTGAAAGAGGTAAGAAGCATCACCTTATGACGTCATTATTTTTCAATTCAATTCTTATAAGAGAAAAAAACATTTCATAATCATAATGATTTAAAAGAATTCTTGCCTTTTTGAGGTTTTTATTCAAGTTGTAGTTTGTTTTTAACTCATTTCTGAGTCACATAGTACAGTTTTTAATTTAACATAATTAATTAGATATATTGTATTGACATTTTTTTTTTCATTTATTGATTATCCTCGAATTCTATTCTATGGGAAAAAAAAAGACAACAAATCATTCAATGTTTTGTTATTTTTTCGTTTAATGATCATATGATTATGATAATTTTTCAAAATAGATTCTTTTTATGATTGATTGATTGTTGATATTTTTGTTACAATGCTATAAATAATAATAACAATAATAATAATAATCGAATAAACATAATGAATTCAATGAGGTCACTTATAGTAAAGTTAATACCAGTAGAGATTTGTAATTGAGGAGGTAAATGAGTGTAATACCAGGTGTTAAGCGATTCATCTAATCTGATGATGATGATGATGACGATGTTGATCCGATTGAAAGAATGATTCTCTTTAGGCGTTGTACTTGTTTGTGTGTTAATGAACGTCGGCATATTCTTTGTGTTGTCCAAGCCGCAAAGTAAATTTTCTCGTCTTACTATCTTATATGAGCATCTTGATTATATTTACCATTTACTCAAAACAGTAACCTGTATAACCTAAAAACTTATACCTGAACGATAACTCATTATGCTTATTAACGGCCGAAATATTGTAAGCTTTCCCTCATTCTGATCATTGGTCTTAGATTCACATCCACATCAACATCAACATCAACATCCTCATCGCCATCACTATCCTATCATCACTATCATCGTCATCACTATCATCATCATTATCATTATCATCCTCTTTACTAGTATTCGTAGCATTTAATCTTTATGGAATCGTATGTTTCGTTCAATTCATATCACTTTATCAATGAAATATTAGTTAGATCAAATCAATCAATATTTCATATCAATCAATATTAGTTAGGATTGCAGAAAGATCAAAACAATACCATATCATAACTATACAGCAAAGTCTTTTCTTTACAGTTCAATAGGTTTTCTTTTTTCTATCTTTCCTTTGTTCTTTTCTTATCCTCCTTAATTTCCTTTCTTCATCCTCATTCGTTCCTCAAACCCAATTAGTTTGTAAAACAAAACGAGCCAATAATTGAAACTCACATTAGAACTCGGCCGTACGTATATCTCATTTGCCTCAATTTCGTAATTTATATGTGATGAATTTTGTTAGTTTCTTTTTTTTTTGATGTTTTAACATCAACTTTATTTCTACATTCACTACTTCAAATAATTTATTTCTAAGAAAGTGAAATTATTCGATCTATAAGACTTGTTGTTTTGCTGCTCACTGGCTTCAACGTGACGACTAGCAAAAACTGCCCTCATCCCTCATTAATTTGCATAATTTTTCTCATCAACGATAAGAACATTTAATCATGATTCTATTAAACTTTATTATATGATGACATTATTTTTATTCATTCAGAACAGCCAATGAGTTTCTATGTAATATTTTTCGCCCTCATTCAATATTTTTATTGTTTTTCTAGTAGAAAAAAAAAACGAGTTTTTGTAAACATTGAGGAAAACTTAGGAGAAAAATTTTAATTGATATACAAAGAACTTTTTTTTTCCAATGACCTCGACACCGTTGAAAGCAGTTCGATATTGAGAAAATCTTTTTTTTCACTCATCAGAAAGTGAAAGTGAACTCGTTTTGCTTTGAACTGAAGCTGAATAGCTCATTTACATTGCAGCTATAAAGCCGGCTGTTTTTCTAAATGAATCTGGCAATGTTTCTCATTGAGAATATTAGCACTCAAAATTTTTTTCTGATCTACAAGAATAATCAATTCAAATCAATAGACAGCATTCTTTTGCGAGAATTCATAAATTGAATCAAAAAATTATACAAAGAAAACTCGATTCTAGTATATTACTGATCCCATTTTTATAAGCTTTATTCGGATAACTCCTCAATTTTCCTCTATAGATTTCTTTATAACTTTGCTATAGTTTACAATCAGCTTACCAACTTCTCTATAATCATCTGTGAAAAGAGATTTCTGGCTTGCTACTAAATCTCCTCTCATAGTAGGTCTTAGACAGTAGACTTAAGAGTAGCAACTTCTACTGAGGAACGTAGGCTTGAACTCGAATCTATCTGATCAATGACACGGTTTGATGCGTTGAACTACCTGGCAATGGTGATATGTAACACTTGTTGTGCTATCACCTTTTTAGGTACAAGTAAATTTCATGATATTGAGTGATGTGACGTCATATGAAGATGATGAATCGCGAGGTGAATAGCATGTCTCGTTGTCAAACAACTAGTCGAACATCATTTTTTCTTCTTCATGTGCTCAATTGAAACGGTTTCATAGCAAGAAAGACTAACACGTCTTTTATAGTAACAAATAAAACAATACGAGAAAAAGCACACTAAATAAAAATGACATACGGCACTAATTCGGTATGTTTTTTTTTCCTCTTTCAGTTGAAGGTTACGATCTCCACGCATCGCCCATAAACCAGACCATCACTCTATACACACAAATGCGCTCACAATATCCATAATACGTTAACCAATACCATTCTAGTCTAGCTTTTCTACCTCAAATAACCAGGTCTCTAAGCTACTCGGAAGTACATTTATTGTATTGGACCTCTCTTAACTACATGTAGCTTTTTCAATGTGCGTTGGTCAATTGAACTCTGAAATTACAAAATTTACCTCACTAACAGGTGACTAGTAAGAAAAATTCTGTAACCTCTATCAAATTTAGGCAAGAATGAAGAAGATTTGTTTATTGAGATCGTATAGAAAAACAAAATCCACAGACGATTATACGAATCTACTGATTTGCTCCGTGACGTCGGTTCGAATTTGTCTAATCGACGTGAATTCGAACACGCTTTTCACGTAAATCTTTTATAATGCATTAAATGTCAGTCATATATGGTATATAGTTGCATTATAATCGTTTTACGTAGCCGATCTTCGGCGACGATGGGGCTGCACGCGCAGCATGGGCTACGCGCTGATTGGTCGACTACGGTAGCGAATGGGTGGAGCCGCGAGATGGATTGGAGACGATCCGTTGCCACACTAACACTCAGCGCACCTAGCGCGGCCTTATAAAACATTTTAACTATCCATTTTACTTTGTTAGTGGCAATTTTATAGTCTAGTTATTTGGTCTGAGTGAGTATCGAATAGGAGGCAAAATTGATGACATTTATTGTGGATTATGTGTGTAAATGTGTGTGTGTGTATGTGTATGTCTGTGTGTGTGTGTGTGTGAGTGAGTGAGTGACGACACGTCTATAGAACCAAGCAAGCGGTGCAATCTTTCTTCTTCTTATTCTTCTAGCATTCAACACGACCATTAAGCATAGTTACGGCTTTCGTTAACTACCATCTAACATAAACAGAGATACATTCACTTCGTTCGATACTAATATTATAGAAGCTTAAAATGTCGTAAAGTATTTAAGTGTGTCAATGTTATCGACACTATCAAAACGATAAAACACTATACTAAAACATAATTATATGTGAAAATTACTCAATTTGAACCTCAAAATAACTCAAACTCATTTGTTTAACAGTCTCTATTATATTATCGATACATTGATTACTTATTGATCATTAGAAATTGTAAAGATATTTGCTTTATAGAAAAAGTTGTTACCTAAAATTTTCGTCTTTACTCGTTAATCGATAAAATTTTAGCATACGTAATTAGCTTTGTATATTAAGATTTATAATTGTAATATTATAAAGCTAAGTACAATCCTCCCTTATGAGGTTATAAATCTAGTCTGTTAATTATTGATGAAATTTCAATAATCCTCGAAATCTAAGAATATACCTCAACCAAAAAATCATAAAGCTATTTAGTTTTTCTTCCTAACGATGTTGAGTCAATAAATACCCTTAAACCTCAAGCGTGACTCGGATTTTCAATTCGTATTTAACAGATATCCGTTTTCATACTTATATAAACATCATCTTACTCTTATAAGTATTTTTGATAAATAGCTTTTTATCTTTTATTCTTATTCATATTATATTGAGGTTCTTATTATTCTGCCGTTTGAATGCTTAAGCATTTTTCATTTCAGTCCGCTTAAATCTGAGCTTTTATTAGTTGCCTAAGGGTTCTTAGTTTACAAAAATCAACGATTGATATCATAGATAAAATTATGCATCATTGCTCAAATTGAATTTGCTAGAAAAAAATAACTATTTAATAAATTTATCTCTTCAAATTGATCTTTAATCGAAAGATTTTCTTAGCGTAATAGAACTTTGAAGAATCGTTTTCGTGAAAATACGTACTGCTACGTCATTATTGATTTTTTTTTCAACTGTAAGTTCTACCAGTTCTTCTACCAATCTCACTAATCCGATTAGATGATGCCTCTTCATTAGCGAGTTTCGGTATCATAATCCTCATAGTATTTTTTATATTCTATCATATATGACGGATTATAATGGTTTTCTAATATTTCCAATCGCTTGGAGTTAATCGAAAAACAAAACAAACATTATTTATTTACATTATGTGATGTTTGTAAATACATCCTGACAACAACAACAACAACAACAACAACAACACTAACAACGATGGCGGCGAGCATGACAATTTGCTTGGTTACTGTAATGCACATGACAGGTGGAGGATGCTGTAAAATTTGCTATTGAAGTATTTCGTTCGCACTTGATGTTATTTACATCCGTTAGCCTACTAATTGATTATTGGATTCCATTCATCGCAAAAAAAACGCTTCAGGGCATTTCACATATATATTTTAATTTGTTAAAAATTAAATTTTTTAATTTAATGACATGTACGTATATAAGACGACAGATTAAAATTCTTCATAGTCCATTTCATGAAATAATTAGTGGAAAGAGAAGATTTCGATTGAGTAAATATTGTTTGATAGCTTAGCTTTTAACGATTTCGATTGTGAATAAGCTGTAGATTTTGGTGTCAAGGTGTTCATCTACATAGTAGAAGTTATAAGAACTTCTTCATGTTGACATACGTCCGTTCAACATATCACTTGAAATGATCATACGTTATGATTATCATATAACTTTATAGGCAAATTTAGCTGATATCCGTTTTTTTTTCTTCTGATCTTGTTGTAGAACGATGAGAAATCCCAAAGGAAGATTGTTGAGCCGCTCGATGAGGAGAAAAATCAATAATGTATTCTCAAGAATACAATCATACGCGATCAGAATAGTACCTTATGGAGAACCTGTTTTCTTGAAAAACTTGCAAGAAAAAAAAACCAAAAGAAAAGAAAAACGCTTGTTCATCTTTTTCTTAAATTGTCAGATAGACACAGTCTGCTCCTGGCATTCTAATGTAAACAAACAGTTATCTATTCAAGTACTTCTATAACGTATGATTTTTTTTTCTTCCTCCTGCTACAGTTAACCTCATATCAGTCAAATTCCATTGCTGTGTTTTTATTTTGTTACTTTCTTTTTTGCCTTTTGCTGACGACATAAATTGGAAACAATCGTTGCTGAAGTGATTGTACGTGTTAACTGGAATATCATCGTCGTCGTCATATGAGAAATTCACATTGGAATCAGAAGACTGACGCATATACAGGGACGTCTAGTCAAACGTCGATGGTATGGATCGATTGTATGGTGCGCCGTAACGTCGTAAAACTTCTCCACCATCGCTGTGCATCCATCGTCATCAACACCGCCGACGTACCAACACCCAATTCCCCTCGATTTTATGACACGGGATTATGGAATGATCTTGTCAAAACAGACAATATCCGCACAGGTGGTCCCGGAATCACGCCGTTCGCAGGAAATTCTCCCTCCATATTCCAATTTGATTACAGTTATCGTAAAGAAATGAACGTAACGAAAAACATTTTATATTACATAGTTGAAAAAATTGAAATCAAGAAGTTCATACTGTAATATCGACATGTGCTTCTAAATCATTACAGTAATCTGCTGAGGGAGATAAAAAACAAACAGTTAACAAGTAGCTCGTTTGTTTTTTCGTTTGACGTTGTATAACTCTATAACTCGATGACAAACGATGAGGTTGTTTTTACAAAAACTATCGTTTAACAAAAAATTAATACTGACCAGATGTTGATATTCACGTGCTGTAAAATCTATCCACTGTATTCGTTCGTAATAGTGAAATTCATTGCATTCGTATGACGAGAGAAAGAGGAAAAAAAACCTCTTCCTTTTGGCTTATCAATGCTTGCATATTTTTCAGATATTTTTCTTTTATTGTCAAGTGAAATACAATACAACTAACACATATGCTATGATTTCGGTGATGCAGATGATGAACAACGGTCCGAACAACAGGTTTGTTTCACGTTCAACATTATAACGGACCATTAGAATTTGTTCTTCAAGATCGTTGACGATCTGAAAACTGTCGACGATTATTCGTTCGTACGTCACACGATGAGAATTCTGTGTCAAACTAAATACATTTCACTTACAGCGGCTTTAATCTGAATCCTGGCACAGGCCGAAACATATCCGCTGGTGCATTCTGGCCTCAACATCATCAACAACCGACGAGTGACGCACAATCAGAACGAAGTAATAGTGAAGCATCACCGCCAATCGTTCCAACGAGGTTACAATTTGACATGTTAAAAAAAAACGGTCAAAAATTTGACGACTATTGCGAAGAGTTTGATTTTGATCTTTAAAACTGATAGCGAAATTTTTATTATTTTGTTATATAGAAAAGAAAATTCTTGAGCTCTAGCGGTTAATATCGATGCAGCTTAATAGCTCTTGCTCATTTGCATACTTGAGCTTGATTATAGGTGAACAATAACAAATTACGCTAGCGAATTGTAAATTATAAAAAACCGTCAAACAAACAA
>KN716442.1:23870-35066 GCA_000816705.1 Dictyocaulus viviparus | reverse complement strand
AAAATCTGGTTCCGGATTTTTGCTTACGCGATCAATAATAATAATAATAATAATAATAATAATAATAATAACAATGGGGTTTTTCAGTACGACTGTGAATCATATGACACATAATTACGCGTCCGGATATCCGGAATGGCAAGCGGCACAGAAGGCGTTCGCAGCCGCGCAAAGCGTGAACTGTGCGAGCGCCGGCGCTAAATTCCCACCAGGACCAAGTGGTATCGATTTTTTCAATCGATCGTATTATTATGATCTCTTTATTAGTGAATGAATGCTTTTTCCTTATATCTCTATGAGTCTCTATCAATTCAAACTTGTTTCAGCTTAAAGAAAATCTCTCAACAAGAATTAATTTACATAATGACATAGCAGAGCAATAAAATTGTATTTGTTATTCAGAAAAAAAAAATGAAAGAAAAGTAATTGATTAAAATATTTGCAAGCACTGAACGTAATGGGAAGCATTTTGTTTTCATAAAGCTGATTTATTGACTCTAATTACAATTCAACATCAATAATAAAATTTTCTATTTCAAATGAAAATAATTGAATACCTCTACTAGAATGCAATTTTGTTTTTCTAAATCATGAAGAAGATTGGAGTGAGTTTTCCTCATTTCATGAACTACATTATTCAGGATTTGACATGATGTCAGCAGCGGTAAATCCAATGTGTCCTCCTGAATTCTATCATCCTGGTATCACGTGGCCCGGATATCAGTATGGTCAACAGTATCCGTTTGCAACAGGTCCATACACTCAGCATATGATGGATATTCCTGGATTAACAGGTATGTTTAAGCTAAATAGATAATGTCGATGACTCATATATGCCTAAATTTTACTCAGAATCACATTGAAAACTCTTTGACGAGTTTAACACGGGAATCGATAGAAATGCGATTCTGTGACAAAAGAAAAACCACTAATAGATATTAGTATACTGTTACAGTACTGATGATGTAATCACACTGGATTTTAAACTCTTAAATGGATACGGTAATATCGATAACAAAACATCAATCATATGCTATTTTAATTATGAAAACAAAATGCTATGAACAAAGTCAGATAAACAAAGTAACTCATGAGTGATCACGTGGTAGTATTGATTCGCTGGTTCGCAGGAACACTAAAGATTCTTGGTGCACAACATTTGCTTCTAGTTTTCTATATATTATGATAATACTCAGAGGTTTATGTTAAGCCTCATATGAAACTTATCAAGAGTAGATCTCATAGTAGAACTGATTAAAGCTGACCTCTTGAATCTTGAATCTTCTAAATTTTCAATATCATCTAGCGGTAGTGCGTAAATTGGTGTGTATACGAAGAATGGAAACGGTAGCCGTACAAGCATATGAATCGATAATCGGTCGTTATACGTACCGTCGTTAATCGATGGTAATGAAACTGCCACAAATCGTTCACGATGGTATTCATTTCATTCGTTCGAATACGATCTCACCATTACTAGTCAGTCATATTTTCGTGTAAAAATACTCATTTCCTCAGCATTCACGAACATATTGCACTCGTTTTCACCTCATTTCATTCAATTTCTTCTCTTAATTCATGCTTATTTTAGTGTTTTTTTTTTCAATCACTAAACATTATACAAAGCCAAAAGAAAAAGAGAAATACGTTTGGCTGATGCTGGCTTAAAATCTATGCAGTTACTGTCGTTACTCATCAAAGTCCGTCAGCATTACGCCAACTCAAGATTACTGTATGTACCGTATGCTTGACACACACAGTATCATCGGCACGCTCTTTTGAAGTTAATACTTTTGTTGAATTGCACGTTTTGCGTAACCGATATTCATACACTTTTTCATCAGATCAACATTCTTTATTTATATTTATGTTGTTTTTTTTTCTATCATTTTGAATTTTTGCTCTACTAGCGTCATTTTCTCACCGCATCAAATTGTACAACCTCATTTTTTTAGCTTAGCTCCTGAATTTTTGATACCATATCGATTCCTTAGTTATAATGTGCTTACTTGAGTTCAAATATTCATCTCATTTACATATCCGGAAACTCCTTACGAGTACGCAAAGACCACCAGCCGAACATTCTACTAGGCAAAACTACTAAAAAACAACTGAATAGATAATGAAAATAGTGCTCTTTTTCTGGAGCAATAACAATTAGATCGACGAGTAGTGAGGTAAAAGGGTTTTATTTATCTTTAAGGTTTTAATTATTTGTTAATGAGGGTTTTATTTAGACATATCTATAGAAAATTGTTGTCAAAGAATCTGTATAATGAGGTTAACATGGTTGTGTTAGAAAAGCAACTCATTAATAACAACCTCACATCCTCGATTCTTCATCAACTGTTATACATTCATCGTAATTTCCTCACCACAAGCAGGACTTATTCTTGCTTTTCCTAAAGTTATCCTCAAGAATTTAACTCCTTAACTCATTTGTAGTAGTATAAATATGTTCGCTTCAAGGGAAAATTTAAAGGAGCGCTTCTGTTTTCGTTTTTTCTTTATTGATTTATACAAAGTAAACAAACGAAGCAGCAGAAGAAGTACATCCAATGATTTGAACGATATCGTATATAGGCTTCGTATAAATTAGTGAAAAAATTTAGATTAGTTTCATTAATAAGGCAGAAGAAAAAAACTGGTAATATTAGAATGTGGGTAGGCTTCATATCAATCAGCTGTGAACTTATTTAATTATTTCATAAATATTATAAACACATATGTATTTTATGCGTATCGATTTTTCTTTACGTATTCATACTATGATCATTATCGGTATATCTGATCGCTATCATCGGTTTCTTCATCGCTTTATCATTTTCTTGACTACTTTATTGATTTTTCATGGAAAAATGATTCTGTTGGGTGAAAAATCGATAATTTGACCATGTATGTTTACATAAACATCTGATTTTTTTTATATATAATAATTTATACTGTTAGAATAACGAGAATAACTTCAATGATTATAGTAGTAGAGTAGAGTTGTTGATTTGTTTACTACATAACAACTAACAACATCTGTTACCATACAAATACCATCTGGTCCATAACAAACAGTAACCGCTGTCGCATATTTAACTAAGTTGTAAATGTCTTTAACGAATGCGGTAGACGAACAAGTAGATGATGCCGCCAATGACCAGCCGGTATTCCGTCCGCTATTCGCGTACGCCAACAATTTGTTTTTTCTTTGTGTAATTTCGATAGACTAATTCTATTTATTTTAACGATTTTGACGAGAAATACGTCATTCGCACGAGAAACGTCATCGTCGTAATTTATATTCTAATTTGAATAATGAAATATTACAGTCAATAATAGATGTATAGAGAGAGAGAAATTAGCTGAAATCAATACGAGCGATATTGATCGTATCGATCCGTCCACCTTCATGGGGTGTACGAAAAAAAACGTTATCAGATCTGATAAAATGATCTCAGTTGACCATTATAAATCTACTGTTGCTGTTTCATGGTATTATTGAACTAATCTAGTCAAAATGTTCTTATTTCTGATATGATAACAACTATTCAACAAATGTATTATACCGCTAGTATAGTTTGCCTGAAGGCAAAGCCTCATTAATGTCTATCGAGCTAGAAACTCTTCATTGCTGAGTAAAATTCATTGTATTCAATTTCACATTTGTTAATGTAACGACGTTATTCTAAGCTTAGAAAATGTATGCAGTGCTTTTTTTTCTCTTTTCGCTTCAACCCTACCGTAGTTCGCTTTGAGTTTCTAAATTAAATGTTGACGCGAATTAGCATCTGAGCAACTAGTCATCCAGACAGAGAGGTGCCATGATGAGAAAAAAAAAACCCTCTAACAATCGAAGATAGACGGACGACGTGCGCCGCAAGTTACCGTAATCCAGACGGTGTTGTGCGACAATTGAGCGATGTCTTTTTAATCCGAAAATGCGTGGTTTGAAGCGTTCGCCATAAAGGGAGAAGATTACTGGTAGACGGATAGTCGTCATGGGAATAAGAATTTCATTAGTCTTACCTCCTTACGAACAAGAAACTTCAGTAGTAATTTTTAGCCTAAGCAAGATCTCTTGAATTAGAATTTTGTTTCATAAAATATGATAGATATTTCGTTACATAATCAAATATTCGGCGGATGCTTAAATCTAAAATATTGTAATCATAATGTTTCTTTCTAATGAGATATTTAGATAGGTAACAAGTTTACATTGGTTTTATTGAAATCTCACAAGCTTCACTCATGAGTAGGAGAGGATATCTTCATATCCTGTTAATGAAGACTAATAAATTTAAATAGTTTAGTGTAAGGCAATCGATTTTCACCTCAATATTTACTTAGAGTATCTCACATTCTAAGCCTTGTACACTCATGCATTTTTTCAAACGTTCCCTCCTGAGCTTAAAGTAAACACATCACAAATATTTTATCGCTAT
Source organism: Dictyocaulus viviparus (assembly GCA_000816705.1). Taxonomy (NCBI): domain Eukaryota; kingdom Metazoa; phylum Nematoda; class Chromadorea; order Rhabditida; family Metastrongylidae; genus Dictyocaulus; species Dictyocaulus viviparus. Next base: position 30,633 of record KN716442.1, on the reverse strand, counting down.
TTTGTGTGTTGGCCCGATAGACGAAGGCCACACCTGGTTAGTTTACGATCACTCATCAAGACATACTTGAAGCTTTTCTTCACATTCGCTGTCCTTTCTAGGCTATAGGAAATTACTCTAGTGCTTCTCGAAAGTGAATCAAATGAGTAATTTTCAGACCGCTCTAGGCGTCGTTCTTAGAAGCTAGTGAACTGTATAGTTTTCAAGCAAACAATGTTGCTTATGAATAGATCATAAAGCTTTAAAACGAGCTCTGATATGAAAGTGTTAGTGTTGCACATAAAGACTGTGATTCTTAAGTGGAATACTTAAATATCTCATATAATCCATAATTGTAAAAGTCTTAACAGATGCTGAGAATACGTTTTCATGAGCTTGAAATCGTTTTGAAGGCAAGTCCTTGACGATGGTGATCGTAAACTGTTCGTTGGTTGAGAAGACAGATGGCGACGTGCGATAAGCTTCTTTTTTACCGGCAATATGAAACTGCACAAGGAGCTTTGTGCTAAAGAAACGTACCGACACGATCGTAAAATAACTGAATACCGTACTTTAACATGCCAATGTAAGAGTCTACTCTACAGCCATTAATAGAAGGCTACTGATGACGATATCATCACAATGTGTTTACGAATTCAAAATGTGTGATTCTGAGAAGAAAAACGAGAACGATGGAATGATTGAAGAGATGGGCTATCTTTAAAACTTGCACATGAAGTCGAAGAATATAAAATAGGGTTTCGAAATAGTTTGAAGGTTATCGAAATAACTATCGGAAAGCTTAGTAGACTAGTAGTACTAGTAGAAAAAGAAAGAAAACGAAAACTTTTCATTCATACGTTGACGTCTACACAGTTGGACGACGAATCCAACGATGAACTTTTCGTGAAGATCAACTACAGTAGACATTCTACTACAGTATCATCCATAACAATTAATATCACTAATTACTTATGCGATTCATGAAATTATTCAATAAGCAAGGAATAAATTCCATGGCTTATTACTGTGTGATATCAAATCAATATAGAAAATATTATTGTAGAATACAAGAAATATTACTATGTCATGACTACTTAGAAAAAACCATAACTCAATTTCTTGAGGACGACAGATACATTCACCTCAAATTCGATCAATAATTTGACATGTAATTAGTTTTTTTCGTGAAAATCGATCGTTTATACTTCTTTTTTCAGACTGAAAAGTCACGAATATGAAAACAACGAAAGAAAAACTTGTGAATTTAAAAAAAAAATGTAGTGCTACGTTTAAATTTGTTCCACCTTTACCGGGATTTTTAAAAGCTCGATATAGGATTAATCGATAAATCGATATCTATTTGTTTAATTATCTAAATATATGACGATGTATTTTCATTTATTATTGTATCCGACGTACGCTCGTTAGTTAACGTGAAAACTCGGCCGATATCGATCCATCACCCAACGCCGACATTTACGACCTACAACGGTGCGTACGTGTATGTTTGACGAAGTAGAAAAGGAAGTAAAATTCTAATTTAGGGCATACGCATATATCACCGTTTTTTCCTCATTTTAATGACAATATGACTTATCATTGCATTGAGGACAGTGGTAACTCCATACACTATTACTCATCAACTACTCTAGTTGAGTTTTAAATTATCGATCGTAGGCTCCGTGAACTATGTCATCATCATATTGAGTATTTTTTTTTCTCTGTAACGATTGACAGATGAAATAAATCGATAAAGCCGAATCGTCATAATGGATTGACAACGTTTTTCAAATTACTTTAGGTAATAATCTTGAAACTTCACACAATCTTTCATATTTTACGTCATGCTGATTACTGTCAGTCGGCTTTTATCTAATAATTGATTTTGAACTGAAAATTTATCTATCAATATTGAGGTGTTTGTGTTTTTTTTTTCTTACTGACGGATTCATTCCTGTTACTGATAAAAATGCACATTGAATTTTTCGTATTGTCTTTTATCTTGCCGCCAATTACATTTAACCTAACGACAGTTGCAGAACAATTAACACAATGTGATGTATTGATTAAAAATTGCAAAGAGTCTCGTTATGTGGCATAACAAATATAAATGAGGTAATTATTCAAATTTTTTAACTCCTCATTATTGTGATTAGAATTGGACAGACGTGTTTCATTGTATTTTCTTGCTCATTACGTAAAACAAATGTTATCATTAAATATTCGTCAACAGTTTTGATGTCGTCAGATCAAATTTGTCCTCTAGATGATTCGATTGTTACAAAATACACCTATTCCCTCCTTGAGGTAGCTTTTGAACAGATCAATTGGTTCGTTCGAGATATTCCGAATATGAATAGAATCCAATGTTTTAATATGACGGCTTCAGTTGTAATCAGCAATGAACGAGTTCATAAGATTCTTCTCCAGTTTATTTCAGTCGATTAACTCAGTTGATTAACTCTTAACGACAATGAAACAATTATTCCTCCAATTTCTATTAAACTTATTCAGTTATTGTTTTTGGAGTGAGGTAAAAATTACTGAGTACATATATAACTCAAAACATTCCTTAAAAATATCAATGTAGACTGTGCATAGAATTCTAGACGCTCGGAAAGATGATCAGAGGAAAATTTTCCTCTTAGAATCGAGTTAGCAACAAATACACATGGCTTCTATCTATCTATTCTACAGCTTCAACGTTGTCATTTTAATATTTCTGTTCTTCTTTTGGACTCGAACTTAATTTGCCTCACATTTCTGCAGTACAACTCATGAACTGCTAAAACTCGATTCATTTCACTCTCGATTTCGATCGTTGAGGAAAAGCGTATTCAACTCAATCAAACTCAAAGTTCGCATAATTAGAGTTTGAGCAGCACGCTTTGGAAGCTCACATACCATTAATTGACTTTTTTTGAATAGATTAAATTTTAAGTAACTTTAACTAACTAAGCATGCTAAGTACCTAAGTAACTTAGGTCAATTAATATGCCAACACTATTGAATTCTGTTACCGCTAGCTTCTATCTGGTTGTTAATTGAGCTCCGTTGCTAAAATGTATTGTGAAATTGAGTTAAAAAAAAGATTGAAAGAAATTTCTTAACGTTGTACAAGCGACTTCTTATTCTCTTAAGTTGCTGCCAGTGATTTATCAATAGATTGAGAAGCATGCATGTTAACAACTACGAAGTGAAATTATTTCAAAGGATATTCATTATGCCTTCGTATTGATTTTATTGATCACTCAAACTAGCTGATAATGATATCGTCTTGTTGTTATCGATATGATGTGACGATATACTTACCTAGTTCATTACCTAGTATGGATTTCGTCGTGCATGTCGGCATAACAAATGACTACTGTAGTCATAATGCAAAACATGACCTAATTAGCTGCAGAGCACGTTAGCCGCACTCGTAGACCATAGGGACTCGTAAACCTTTTGATTAGACGGTTGGTTTTACGAGTTTATCCCAACGGCTATATAGCAGCTGCTTTCAAACGTATACGATAGAGATATATCCTTTAATTGTCGTTCTTGTGTTTCAATAACAACATTTTGACGTAATTAGTTTCCACGCCACCGTCTGACATCAGCTACCGTTTATGATAGCCAGGTGATAGCACCGTTCTTATAGGACCTATATCTAGATATAAACGCTATATGATCTACTATTTCAATACACTTAATGGAAAAATATCTAACTTAACAAACAACAAAGAATCGTACTCTTACAAACTAGGCTGTTTTTTATAACAAACAAAAACTATTCAATATAAAATTTCAGTACGAATTGAAATAAAGAACTTGTGATGACAGCAGAATAAAACGAATGTATTTGGAAGAAAAATGTAACTGCTTTCAACTAATAGCATCACTCATCTACAGCATAGAAATATCGATATTGATCGAAGAGATCACGTTTCGATCAATTCTGAGCATAAATAACTATAATGTGTGTTTCGTAGAAAGTTTCTCATAATGCGTTCAAATCTTAAAATGACTAATTTTAGAGCCCTCACTCGATTGGACGGGAAATCATTCGATGCGAAAAAAACGAAAACCCTATACAAAATATCAGACATTAGAACTCGAAAAGGAGTTTCTCTACAACACCTACGTTAGTAAGCAGAAACGATGGGAGTTAGCTCGAACGCTTGGACTAACCGAGCGACAAGTTAAAATATGGTTTCAGGTAATCAGAAAAATTCCGTACTATACCTCGTTTGTCAAAGATTTCCCTCATATTACAAATTTATAAACCATTGACAATAAGGAAAGAGAAGCGCTTTATAAGTGTCTTGATTGATCTCACACTGATAAGTTCAAGTAAATGGTATACATCAGTAAAATGGCAAAAGCATTTAACTTAACAAATTTGAATTAAATTTGAATATTCATACAAATTGGAGACCGATACTTGATTGTGTTGGACGAGAGTAAACACGGGTTAATCAATCCCTATAGTATGTGCAGCATATTGGTGGATTGCATGAATATCGTAGAGGTATTTGAAAGCCTGAGGTCTTTATATCCGCTCCAAATAGCAAAGATTGATCATCAATGGTCAGATTATCCAGACTGTCAATCCTAGTTGTCCTTCAAGTTATTTTGGTGCCTATCTATTGATCTTTGAAGAAAGGAGAGCTAGGCTTGCATTCCTACAGATATGAATTTACAGACCACTTCTACAGTACTGCTATGTGTACTTCTCTATAAGGTGTACCTGATAAAAACTCGGACCCTCTCATCTTCTGCTTTACTGGCACGCTCTCATTTGTAGTAGATAAGATAATCTTTGGCGTTAATCAATCACTGTGGGATGAGCCTACCTACGTCTTCGTGTTCAACGTTGTATAGGTGTTATTGAATGTTGTTGTAGAGGTCAATGTTGCAGAGGTTATTGAATGCGAGTCTACACTACAAGTGAATTGACCACTATTCATCAAATCAGTGCTGTTTATCTATCCAGATATCCTTACTAACACTTTAAAAAACTAGAAATGAGCACGGGCCTGTTAGACTAGAAGCAACTGCGAACCTGAGTGCTCTTTTTGAGGTCTGCGTATCATCACTGTAGCACCTCAACCGCTGCGGCAGACTAAATGTTTATTCCAGTTGTACTATCAGGTGCCTATGGGTAGATAAGTAACTCCTACGGCTCTGATTATCCGGAAAAAATAATCCTACTAATTATTATTTGTTTTACCATACTGGGACAAAGAAACATTGCCTTAAATTAATACGTTAAAAGTCGCCTGAGGTTACACTCCTGAGGTTTAGCGACTGACTGAAAATCATTACGGATATAAGAACCTCATTATAACATATCATAGTTGAAAGGTAATAAAAGTACTTCGAGGGCTAAATTACTCTCTCTCCAACGAATACACTTAATTTGACGAAATAATACACCACTATCAATATGCTATCAAGCTATTCCTTCAAAACTGATTTGGATTAAATTTTACAGTCACAACTGTAGTTGTTTCATCTGTAATCAGATGATCTTGTTAGAACCTAACTTAAACTCAAATGCTTTCTAATAAAAGAATGTCCTCATTTTATATTCCTCCTGAGTTATGTTCAACATTATGTTTTGTTGCTACAAAAAACCATAAGACTGAGTGAATAAGTTTTCTTTTTTCTATCCGGATTTTCGTTTTTGAAAAACCAGTAGTTTCTTTCGCTATTTTAGTCGGAAACTATCCAATAATTTGAGGATGACGTCATACATCTTTAAGAATTTACCAGAAAAACGAGATTCTCTGAAAAAATTACGGTAGAAGAAACAAACAAAAAACAACATACCATTATCATTCCAAATATTCATTATATATCTATCACTAAAATTCTAAGTTGTTGTTAAAATATTTTTGACTGTGTTATTTTCCTCTAAAAATTTTTTCCTTACCAAAAATAAGCTTTTAACAGTAAGCGTTTTTTGCGTAGCAACCGGCATAACGACATTATTGAACGAGTTCTACTGAAGCTTTTAATTCTCATTGAGTAAATTTTATCAAAATTTCAAAAGTAGAGAGAGAGCGAGAGAGAGGGAGAGAGGGAGAGAAGGAGAAAGAGAGAGAGGAAAATCAATAAAATGATTGTACAAAGCGGTTCAAACAATGTTAAGCATTCGTTTTTAGAATCGACGAATGAAAGACAAGAAGGTAAAGCAACGAGCTACGGTAGACAGTGGAGGATGTGTGATGATGTTAAAAGAAGAATAGCTAACGAATAAAATTTTATCATATGTAATACGTTCGTGATGGAGTACAACATCACGGTTGACAGACATCGACGATTCAGCATCGACGATCTTTGCGTTGGCGTAAGAATGCGATATCCATTCGATAGGTGATGCATACAGATGCCATTGCTCAGATATCCGATATTCTTCTTCATTTCCCACCTTTAAATCCCAACCAATCGATTTTTGCTCAATCGCCTATTTATAATTTTTGTTTATGACTATATATATTTTTTCTCAATTCAATATTGTATTAAAATCACAGAAGTGTCCCATTTTGTGTGTAGTCAATCGTATATTTAATTGGTTGTTGTTCTCCTTGTTGTTGTCGTCGTCGTCATCGTCGTCATCGTCGTCATCGTCGTGTATCATCCATCGATTTTTTTTTGTTATTTAAGTGCAAAATCAATAAAACCGCAATTGCACTAGAACTAATCAGAATTCCTCACTCGGGATTTTTTGCCGGATTACCGTACAAAAACAACACTAACAACAACAACGACAAACAAACAACCAATGCAC
>KN716442.1:12808-23738 GCA_000816705.1 Dictyocaulus viviparus | reverse complement strand
TAGAACTAATCAGAATTCCTCATCGGGTATTGTTGTCCGGATTACCGAACAACAACAACAACAACAACAACAACGACAAACAAACAACAAACGATAAGAGGTAAAATCGGAAGTATTCTCAGTGATCTAGTTGAGTTATATATGAGAGTCGCGGTGTTGTATAATAAGCGCATAATTACCGGTAACTGAGCTATGTGTGTGCGACCCCGCCTGGCTCAGAATTCTTTATTGGTCTTGTGTGATTTTTTTTGTTTGCTCGCTAACTTCTTCAGTTTTTTTTTTTCCCTCCTTGTTTGGCAATTTGTTATAGTCGAACGTCAACGATTTTTGAATTCTTGTCGTTCATTAACATATTGATTTATCGTCTCCTGTACATTTTGATTTGCTGTTTTTCCTCTTTCTTTTTTCATCGTTTATCTCTTGACTTTTATCGGGAGTATAAAAATAAATATGCTTATTGTTGTTTACCGTACTGTTGAACATATTTAGATCAACAGATTACATTATTTCACTATCACTTATTTCCACCAACGATCGCTTCGCATCGGATTCAAACTCACATTTAACCTCACTACCTCATTTTTTAACTGTGATTTGCATTTTTGTCGCGTATGTTTCTTAATACCGTTACATGTCAATTTCTTTCGAAATATACTCCACAAAAAGCACTCAGGTCGTGAGTTATACAATAGGGACGCTGTTAGATTTCCATAGTGATTATAATAGATTATACATAGAAGGCTACTATATATTACAATAGTTTTTTTTTTTGTATCCTCACAATTTGAGTTGATAACTCATCACACTCATCAAAATTAGTTGAAAACTCAAAACATTCGAAATTTGCCAAATAATTTCGAAAACTAAATAGACGATATTGCTTACCTCGTAGAGTAGATAGAGTAAAGTTTTGTAGGAATCTCGATGAGCGTTTTGGGAGGTATAATCGAGGGAAGTGTAATTAGGAAGAATTCCACAAATTGTAAGACAGCACCTAGTCGTATAATGTAACATCTCATATTTCATAGAGCTTAAAATACCTGAAGCTTCCTCAAAAGTTGCACATTCGAATGAGTTTTAAAGAATATTTCCGGTTCTTTATATAGAATCGAACCGACCAATGAACAATTTAATAGAACGAAAGAAAGATACTATGGAAATTGAAATAATCGATGGATGAATAATTGATGTTGAACGAAATTCATCAGAGTAGATAAAGTAAATTTGCCTCAAATGAGATGCTTTTGAAGCAGCTTTCCTTAGCACAACACATAACGTCTTTAAGTTATGATATAGAGCAGATTTCTTAACATCATTCCCTCATACGTCCCTCATGATCAAAGTAATTCAGTGTTATCAGAGCAATATGTTCGAAATCAGTGCAGTTCTGAGTCAGCAATAGACCATTATTTAAGCAAACGTTGCCAAACTACCCTTAGGCTTAATGAAAATGTCTGCATATGCAATTCACCTCAGAATTGAGGGTAGATGTAGTATTTCCTATTCCTCTTGTATGATCGACAAAAATATGAAATCAAATTGTTTATACTATTGAAAAATGCATCTTTCACATAAATAACAATTATTTGTGAATGGTACAATTAAGGAGGGCAGTTGGTACAGAGGAGTGCAACTGATTGAGCAGTTGCTCATTTAGTAGACTCATCGTTAAATGTGAGGACATCACCGAAAATGTGCACGTAGGTGAATCCCTTACTCATTGAATACTGAAGGAAAAAACGCTACGAAACATCGCCTCAAAACAATAGTGATTATGATTGATTGTAATTGATTGATTAGTATGACGTTAATAATTTATTGATTAACTTCATTATCGATTTTATGTCTTAAACGACAAAAATTACTTGTAATTTTATTTTAATTTTGCAATGATATTATATTGTCCATAGTTGTGCTGAGATGGCCGCAAAACTCGGAACCCCAGGCGGACTTGAACACCCCCCCCACTTACATATATCCCCGGTCTGCAGACCTGAGGTTCCGAGTTTTGCGGCCATCTTAGCATAACTATGGACAAAATTACTTGGATACTGTAATCAGTTACAAATAAAAAAAGACAAAACTTGTTTTCTTCCTCAGCTGGACACACACGCTTTTTCCCACCCTACTTTTCCACACTCAGTCTTACGATATATTATGATGAAAAATTTACTGTAACAGTATGATGATTATTATGTTATATGAGTTCAAAACGAAAGTACGATTGAAATGAAGCAGATCAAACAAAAATCAACTTGGTGCTGCTTGTAGGATCGAGTAGTTATGCTGTAGAACAAAGGCTGAATCTAAATTGATAAAATGTTGTGTGAAAAAGAGCAGGCCTAATGATTCACTCATAAGAATTGAGGTCCTGCCAATCATCCTAAGACACCAGCTACTTTGCAACCGTTTATGCATAATTATTACCTGCATAATGTGTCAATACGGTAGAGACGATGATTGCATCAACGTGGATTGAGTTTACCGGATCAATTGCGAAGCGTGCGACGGCAAATGTAATAGCGAAACGGGAAGAACACTTTGTGTCTGATGAAAAAGTACTCATTAGGAGAAAGTAGGTTATGATCAACTACACTATTATGTATGATATTAGGTCACAGACATATAATGGAGAAGATCACAAAGTTGAAGCCATCATCCTGCAATCTCGTTCAAGAGCAGGGGAACTCAGCACGCAAAATCATTGAGGCATTCTGGAAAGATACAGAGTTTCACAGATGATTGCCTTGAAATCAAACGTGATACGATATGAGTGTTATTTCATTTTTAGTGTTAAGAAATATTGTTTATTCATGTGGCTTATATGGGATAGGTCCATAATTGATCCATATAGAAGAAGAATCATCAAAAAACAGTGATCCCTACTTCATCACTCTTATATTGACTCTTTCTGTCTGAGTAGTTGAGGTATTGTGGCTGACGGAATTATGAATAAACTGATCTTTCCAGATGATGAAGTAGGCAAAGCCCATGAGCCATTACCAAATCGAATTTAACAAACCCAGGTATGCTCAGAGAAAAAAAGGAGTGCAATTATGAGCCTGTCAGTTTGTGGTCGCACAGCTATTGAATTTAGATGAACTCAATTTGATAGGTACTTCTGTAGAAGAACATTCTCTATGATATATAGAAGATATCTTCTGCTCACATTTCAGTAACCAACCTAAATTATTCGATGGATCAGTGAATTCGGTTCTCTTGTCACGTTCGCAGTTTAATGGTCGTTCAATAATGAGCCAAGCATGAGGGAAGCCTTTTCACTAGCTGCAACCATTGAGGTTGCTCAACATTACATTTCTTATGAACTGTACATTGAACGCTCAAGACGTTTACCATTAGCATTACATAATGACCGCTGGACGTAGGTTTCCACTGTGCATCAAACGCACTACAGGAAGACCACCAGCACGATAGTCTGATCGCTTCACAACAGCCATAAAAAGAAATTGTGATGCTTAATGAATTCCTAGAGTGAGGAAAACTCATTAGACTGTTTTCGCGCGCAATAGTAAGAAATGGAAGTTTCAGTGTGAATCCAGATAATCCAGATCGTAGCTCCAATGTTGTGTTAGAAGCGTGAGGTCATCCTTTGTCACTGTTGATTTATATGAATTTCGATATAGAACATCTCAACACCATTACTTCAACCTCTTAATTACTCATTCATGACTCATAGGAGTTAATGTGATCGTTCTTTCTTTACGATTCTCATATTCGCAACAATGTCTAATCATATTTGTCCAACGTCACCTAATTCATAACAGTCGTATTGAATATAACATCCTAGCATCGCTTCTCTATATATTGAGATTTTTGTGCAAATTACTGTATTGTTTAACTAATCGTTATTGACTATTACTTTATTATTGTTGTGTTTCTGTGTGAGGATTTAAACCTCATATCACAAGGCATCCGGCAATCAAAACAGGAAATACTGCTCATTCCACTATACCATTACAATCTATATTCTCTATGGGATTCAACAGTTCTGTGTGGCAGTACTGCTCCTACCGTGAAGGCAGCAGCCATTTAACTACTCAACCCCGCCAATGTTGGCAGGATTCACAGAACCCAGTTAGAATAACGATTCGTTTTTTGCCAACTGGCCACCTTTAGCTTTGAATTTTATGAGTTGTAGTCGTTCAAGGAAAACTTCATAGTGATTTCAAAATGTAAGAGTTATAGAGTTTGTTATGAAGAATGTTATTTTGTGAGTAAATAAAATCATAGTACTGAAAAATATGATGACAATTTGTCTTGAAAGATATAAAAATTATTGACTTTGTAGTATGGTCGACTTAAAAAGTTCTATTTAATTTTTATAACTCTTAAAAATAGTTGTAAATAACATTTGTTTGAGTTGAAATAAGATAAGCCTTAGAGTTGACCAAGCCCTGTTGCGGAATGAGCCTAAGCATTCCTGTTCAACCTGGTATCACCGAAGAAGTTGAATACGAGCTTGATGTGACTTCAATTGACCAAGTCATGCTCTTTATCTTACCCAGATTTCACTGATACCAGTTTTCTATCCGGAAAAGATGGCGGACTTCGCGGACTTGGAGGATGGCCGTGAACTGATTCGAGCTTGCATGTCACTGCGCCACAGCCATTACGCCATTGCGCGCGCTTAATTTTCGTACAGCTGGAAAAGAAGCACTAGGTATTCAGGTTACTTTTCTTCATGTTTGCCGAGCTCCAACTTGTTATATTACAATTATAACTATTATTTATTATGACTTATTTGATCTATTGTTATTTATTACGATTGACACTTTAGCAAAAGTGGAAGTTTTTCGCATGAAATTCGTCATACAACAACCATGCGATGACCATTTGAGTATGAAGTTCATCGTGTCGTAGAATAGAATACAGAAGATCCAGAAGAAGAAGAAGAAGAAGAAGAATACATCGCTTCGACGTGGTTGTACGTTATCTTCACCGTTGTTATCGTTAGTCAAACGTAAGCGCTTAATGATGAACATGAAAGTATTAGTAGGAAAGTTAGATTTTGGTTAGAAGATTAGCACCTAACATGTTTGCTTCAGAGAAAATTTTGTAACTAATCTTCAGTCTATCCTGATAGAATCCTCATCTACTCACGTTGATTCGTCAACGTCTACGACACGCTGTACAACAACGGTTTCATCACGTGCTTCTTCTGAGATTCAATCAATCAAATGCATTGATTTCAATGCACTTACTTCTTCTTTCTCTTTGTGCAGCATGAACTTTTCTACGATCGATGTTTTCTATTTTGGTTGTAGCTCTGTTCTAATCCAGTTTTTTATCTTAAATCTATAATGAATTGATTAACAGCCAATGATACTTTTTCGTTATCGATTTTTTAAAATTCTAGTCATTTTTGTAATCGATAATTTCTATTTATTAAATGATAGCATAACGTATGACGCTATATAAATATACGAATGCTTTCGCAACGATGACACATCCCATAAGTGATAAATCGATATTTTCGTTTCCTCATTTTAGAAATGGCTTACGATCAGTGAGTGGATTGATCCGATATCCTTAAAAAGACAGAAATCGATTATTTATTAGGATTTTCTCGATAATTTCAATTTTCCTCAACGCCGTACTCGACCATCCTCTTAAGTACGGTAAAATCACAGTTATACCACCATCAGCACGTCGTCGTCTCACAAATGTTCTAACTGTTTTTCACTAATGACAAGATTTTTACTTAATGAGGTATGGTCTAGTTAGTATTTTATCAATAGAATTATTTTGAAATAACTCCCCATTTCTATTAATAATGAGGAGATTTTAAGCAAAAATTGGCTAGAAAAAAATTATACCTCTGTGATCCGTAGACTCGAATTGAAGCAACCGTTGTCCCACCTTTAGCAGACCTGTTGTCCACCTAAAGTAGATGAATTAATACCTAAGATATCTGCAAATATAAGCAGCGTTTCCTTGGCAAAGCCCACTTGCATCAAGTTATAATATGACACTGAATCCTACCTAATCACCTTGCGACATCACGCTTAACACGAAAGCGTAGACTCATTGGAATGTGCCATGAATAAGTGGAATGAGTCTGAAAGCTTCTATTATTTCAGCCCTTCACTTAGAATCTAATCTTAATTTGATTATTAAGTGAGTGATTTCCCACTTCTTCATTCAGTTATCTGCTGTAGTGAAAGACTTTGGCTCTGTAAATTCTCATATAATTGTCTTATAAAATCCTGATCCTCTAAATACAGGATTCCAGAATGTTCTTGAAACAATGTGGCTAACCAGGTTACAAATTAGAGTGATCTTTTTGACCTTTTGTCAAATGTCGACTCGTCACTTGAAGACCGTACAGCGGATTTGAAGATTTCTTATGTTCCCCACAACTATCTTAACTTATATGATCTTCTTCCAGACTATGCTTAGCACAAATTTACCATTTTTCATAAGAACGGACCACAGCGTAGTGGAAGAAGGTCCACAATGGTAAGTGCAGGATTGAATACCGCATACGCAAGTTCGAGTCCGGCCTCAGACTAAACACGCCATTCGTTTATCAGACCATGGCAAATTGATACCCGAATAAGTAGCATTGATATTCTGGCAAGCTGGCCCTCTCAAGTTATATGTATAGACCAGTTTCATTCGAACTATTCTACTATAACATCAAGACAAGGAATGGTTGGCATATCACGCTAATGATGTTAATTACTCCTTTGATAATCTTTATTCTTAACCCTAATTATCATAGAAGAGCAGTAACAAAAAGTATACAAAAGTATATTATCAGTATGATACTGAGTTAGTCGCGAAACTTTCCGAGTTCTAGCCTCAGGCGAGACTCGAAACCGCATCTACAGATATCTAGTCTGTTGTGCATACTGATTACACTACGGAATCATTATAACACATTTTAGCTGATAGAAAGAAATACAATGAAATGGTAGAGGTGCCACGGCGACACGCAGTCCCGAGTCAATTCGGGGCCTTCACCCAGGCCTACTAAGCCTTCCTACGGAGCGGGTAAATTTGTACCAGAAAAATTTGGGTAAGATGGCTAGCACTGAGTTGGTGACGAGTGCTCAAATCAAGTCACTATATAGACGAGGATCGCTTTCAACCACCTCCACGATATCACGTTGAACACCAATGCGTAAGTGCATCCCACCACAAAGGATTGATCAACACAAAAGCATATGTTATCCTATAAATATCAGCTTAACTAGATGCTATGCCGATACCGGATCACCATATCGAACTCGTTGACGTCCGAGTGTTGATTAGAAACCTACTTAGAAATATATGAAGCATAGAGTGGTCACTGAACGAGGGCCTTGATCTCTTCTCTTATTTGTTCTTCCTTCATTGGTATGGATTCTATAAGTGTAATGAGCAGATGATGTATCTCTGGACTTCTTCTTAACAATCAATACTCCATTAGAAATGTTACTCTGGGAGCTAAAGTATGATGTATTTATAGATAATTGGTCAAATCGATTACGACTCATATGCGCCAAAATGAAAGACGAGGGAAATATGACGATGTTAGACGTTGCATGAATAAGGTAATATTAATGAATGAAGTAGTTCTAGCCATTTTTCTCCAATAATATGAGTTAAGATAACTCTGCCTCATTCACAACGGCAAAAAGTTGTTTCTTGTTTAATTCTTCTAATGGTAGTTTTATTAAGAACCTAAGATGGAAGACGTCTTCAGTTTCATGAAGTCAACCGTCAGAATTATGGAGAGAGTTCTCAATGAGCAACGAGTCTTCTGCATCTTCTGGCTCATTTTCGGCTTTCTACTTTTGTTGCTTAATGTATGCATATTGACGTAGCAAGATGAATGCGATATTCACGTTAGTCTCATGTGTTAAGCAACAGTATACCGATGGCTTACTGGCTAAGTTAATTTGTACCTCTGCATTTTATACGAGTTCAACAACGAAGAAATGTTAACTTCATGTAGTAATTTGTATATCACTGCTTGCTCGGAGCAAAATCGAGCTCTTCTTGAGTCGGTTAATAGCTTAAGATGAATTGTAGGTCATCTATGAAAGCATCGTAAGGGAAAAGGGTCTATAGTGTAATTAGCAAACTTAGTTCTTCAATTTCAACACAAAATTGAACTGTAAGTAAGAGAATGTTGCGTATATGGTGAGTCATCGAGGACGAATATATTATCATTATATCCTGTGGTGCCTTCTTTCGTTCTTCTATTGAAACCTAATGATAAATTCAATTTGGAGAAGTACTGTCAGCAACGGAAATCATCCAAAGACAGCAACAGTCCAATAGGACGGCTATGCTCCGCATGAGGAGGGATATCATAATGCATCATGACAATGCCAAACCATTCATTGATTTGAAGAATCTTCAAATTGCTAAGCTAGGATTTGAGCTTCTGTCATATCCACCTTATTATTCGAACAGCACTCTCCGACCATTACATGTCTTTGGCTTTCGAAATTCTTGAATGATAAGTAATTCGTAAATGAAGAAGATGTCAACCAAGCATTGGCTCAGCCGACGCCTCTTTCGCTGCATCGTTTCTTAGCTATGTTTCATGCGTCATCCATACCTCATATTTCCTCATTTATCTTGGCTCTAAATTCATAGACGTAATTATATAACTTTGTTCAGGTTTCACGGTAACGGTGTGGTGTCCGAATTCAAAGATTCGATTGTTCTCCACGAGGGTGCGTAAGATATGACATTGACGACAACTCCTCATTCTGTATTCCTCATTTTTATTCCATGTTGATTATATTTCATATTACTCTATTATTGAGCACAATTTTGAATATTTTCTAGATATCGAAACAGTGAAGACGTTTCATAAAAATTTGGCTAATATACGTCGTTTTTGTGATTTTATTGTTGTAGTGAGTGTTTGAGGATCACCATCAGATCATCATACCTCAGTATGAGGGCTACTCTATTAGAATAAGTAAAAAAAATTCATAATTTGGTTCTATAGCTGAACGAATTGAATGCAATTCGACTCATAAGTCCGAGAAATGTTTTGATTTATGAATTTGTAATTCAATTACGCGTAGAATACGCAATTAACCAACGGATACCTTATAAAATATTTATGAGGAAACTCCCTCACTTCCTACTTACCGTATTCTTTACACTTTAACCAGTAATATATTTCATGGTAGATGAAAAATCGATCTAAATTTTTTTTTTGACTCCAGTTATTGTAAAAGCATAATTCTTCATAATTATGAAAACTATGCAACGATCGTTTTTTTAAAACTCCTTTCGAGTCAACATTTTCACTCTTTCAAGAGGCTCAATCGACACAGTTGAAAAAGTGCTGCGTTGTGGACAACATGAGGACATGAGGATATTGAGGACAATGCGAGTATTAAATTAAACATTTATTTGTTATGAGTTCAGTAATATTTGATAGCATTGCAAACATAACACAAAACACAAAGCCAAAAAATGATAGGTTATGATTTTCAATATGACGGAACTCCATGGAATTCACTGCAGACAAGGATGAGGAAGTATTCAAACTGATTCTACAAACACATATCTATAAAGCTAGAAAATCAATGGGGTCATTAGGCACTGTAAAAGAAATATAAGCTTAAGCGTTAATCAATCCCTTTATGACTAGATAGGCATATGCATTCGTGTTCAACCTCATATTGTAGAGGTAGTTGAGTGGTCAGCCCGGTCTATACTAGTGATTTGAGTTGATTACTCTTCACAACGTCAATGCTGTTCGTCTTATTCAGATTTCTTTGCTATCACAATTTACGCACCCGGAAGGTTACCTGACGTGTTCAGCAAGCCTTGGCAAGGTCGCGAACCTGCGATCAATTAATTTTGTGAAACTCTACCACTACGCTACGCGATCCTATAATGATAGAAGTAATAAAACTGACATATATGAAATAAAGTTGTAATATTATATAGGGCGAAAAAAATTGCTTAAGCTCAACAATGAACTTAATGATAAAAAAATTATAAGCAGGAGAAATAAACGTTAATTATAACTACTGTAATGATCAGCATATGAAAGATGAAGCATGTTTGAAAAATCATAAATACCTCTATGAAGCAGGTCTAAAATGAGGTTGAGTAAAACTATCAAAATTACAAGTTGGTAGATCATAAGAAAATCAATCAAGCAACGCACTATAAAATTTTGATCATTCAATTTCTCAAGAAAAGAAAATACCGCCTCTGAAGAAAAATATGTTCTTTGTACTTTTCGTATTTGTTCCTCTCTTATTATTCGAAATGAAAAACTTTTAAAAATCTGTCTAAATCCGTTGATCATACCGAAATTTAACAGAGGCATAATACGTTAAATAACAACGGTTGATATTGATATTTACGTAGATCAAAAACACAAATCAATATGACTTTTTTCTCTGTGAAGTAATGTTACGGTAAAAAAAACTACTATCTATAGATTATTTCTGTTAAAAAATAATTAAGCTTTTTTTTTTCGAATTTAATGTTAACATTATAATTCATTCGAATTTTTTTTTCTATTCCTGGTAGCATGAGGTAAAAGTACAATTATGAGGTAATGATTAAGTTGACGTCTGTTTCATTTTTTCTTTTTCTTATAATTGAATAGATTTTTTCTATTCAAATAGTCGACATTGCACTTCTTAAATCCCCTAAGGCATTATTTACTAGTAATTTGAAAAAACCTAATTAATTATACTGTAAAAAAGAAATACTAGCGATGAATTTCGTATGGACACGTGTTTTTTTTATTAAGTAAATTTGTTAATTACAATTTAATTCGTATTACGTAAGTCGTCAACTTACGGACATAATTAATTTGACGCCTGTTTTTGTTTGTGTGATGATGGATTCACTTTTAACTCATAAACGTCATAATTCCTCAGCTTCAATATAAGAAAAAAAAAAGAAAGAAACTATTGTTTATTTTCATAAA
>KN716441.1:130812-155037 GCA_000816705.1 Dictyocaulus viviparus | reverse complement strand
AATGGAAGGTTTACTGGTGCCCGCTCGACTCAGTCGATGATCAACGGAAATCCAGGTGATCCAGGTGATGCCCTTCCCTCGTTAATACTGGAAGCAGATTTAGGCATAAACATTTTAAGAGATTTAGAATAGAAACTATCTCTTATACTAAGAACATTATTTATTCCACTGGCTGTTAAAGAGAAACTTATGAAGTAATAAAGAAATGATTGTATTAATATTGCGCTCCATACGAAATCTGCGTCACGATTAGCGTGAATTTTCAAAATTTAGGCTAATATTTGCGTATCACACAAATCTTTACCTCATATTTTCGAGATTAATATTTTTCGTAGGAGAATGTCATTACTGGAATTCCCACCACTAAATTCTTCTGGAAAACCATATGCTATTCAAGAATTTAATGGTCGAATAATAACGGGAAACGTTGAGGAATTTCAAGCGGTAACGAAATGTGAATCGGTACGGAAATCTTCTTGATTTTTATTTTTTCCTTCTTGTTTTCTATTTTTCAAATTTTTTTGATTCACTTCATTTGTGTAATAGAATAATATATAAGTTTTTTCGACTTTATTCTTTTGCTGCAATCTTGTTACATAAAATTAATTTCGAACGTTCTGGGCTCTTCAAAATCTTTCTCGTACACTGACTTCTGTATTGTTATTTTATAATCGCTTTAGAACAGCAACATGATTATATTTATAGATGTCTGATTATCCTTCTATTGAACGAACACATCTGAACAGCCTGCAACATTGTATATCTAAAAATGATGTAGCGGGAGCATTAGTTTTCCGAGAAGCTGACCAAATAAGTCAAGTTATAGATCGATGGTTAGTTTTCAGCAGTTGCTCTTTTCTTTTTCGTTGTAAGAATTAAAGTTAGCCGTGATTTCAGGGAAAAGGATGGAATATTCGGACTAATTGACTATATCTCTAATATTACTGAAGACAGCAAACTTTGGCCAATTGCAACCTTCGGTAAGTGCGATATGCTGACGCTCATTGTCTTTTCTATCTAATGTGTAGTTTAATGTATAAGGCAATTCAAGCCGTTATGTATGATTAGTGCTGGCAAGTTTATCATTTAGTGTGAATAAAATTATAGCTCGTTAGGTCACGGGATTATTCGTCTTCGAAACGGGCTTGCAAGCATAGTATCACGAATTGTCCCTTCAGTTAGTCAAGAAAGGATTGATGAACTTTTGCAACAATATAGCTCTACGACCAACTGGTAACAATTCAAGTGTAAATGGTGTTCCTTAGTAATATTAAATAACTTTCTTGCCTTCTGCATTTTAACAATATCGTCTTTCGGAAAAGCAACTGGATGCGATGTATGGCTGTACATGAAGAAGGTCGACGTTTAGCTATTTGTCAAAATAACGATTATATTCGTGTCTATAACATAGGGCGTCATCAGAAGACACCACTGACTTTGAAACATCCATTACAAACAAATGTAACCTGTATGGCTTGGGAGTTAGTTTACACAAATATCCGAAGTTTTTTGTGTTACTTTGTTTGGAAGTTCTTTTTTTGGTAATTCTGTATGTGACTTTCATTAAATGTGTTGCAGACCATTCGACGAGCGCGTGATTGCAGTAGCAGTGAATAATAAAGTTCTCATCTGGAGATTAAATGCAAAAGGAGCTAACATAAAGTAAGCAAGACGAAGAATATATGTTATCCATGTCTAAATTATCAAAGTAATAATATTAAAATAGATGAACGTTTTAGATAATTTCAATATCTAACATCAGAATTCTTGGTTGCAGACCATCTCTGCAATGTGCCCAAATAATCGAGTTACCAGCACAGCCTATCAGTCATATTATATGGGACCGCACGACCACAAATGCTATGTTAGCCATTTCACCCAGCAGCAATAAGATTATGGTAGGTAACCTATTTCTCACTCTTAGTGATGGTCGTCGACTTGCTGTACTTTATACTAGGAATATCATCCGGTAATTCTTCTCTTTTAATAAGCGATCTTGACATTCCATATTGTTGACGTTATAACTGGTGAAGTGAATTCTTTTGGTGCTTGGACGGGTGGCAACATTACTGATATTGTTCCTTCAAGTGATGGTCGTCGACTTGCTGTACTTTATACTGGGAATGTCATCCGGTAATTTGCGCATTATATTGCTGAAAATCCACTACTTGAGAAATTTGAACTGTTATTTTCGATTACAGTGTTTACGACAGAAATACATGGCGTGAGGAACGCTGGGGTGGACTGGCTGGACGTGCCGTCAGCGCGGTATGGTCACCGACAGGGAGTTATCTGTTATTTTCTTCAGAGAGCAGTTGTCAGCTATATTCCATTGCTTTCTCGACGAAAAATGAAGTTAATGAAGATGGAATAGTTGAAGCGTAAGTGTATTTAGGAACATGTTTGAGGATTGTTTTAATTATCATCACATATTAAGACGATGGGTAGGTGACTCTCACGCGATTCCAGTTTTTGATTTATCACCAGTCGAGTTCGATCCTTCTGAGCTTGAAATTGAAGGAGCTGTTGAAAGGTTCTCCATATCTTTTCCTTTTTCAGAGCAATAGTGCTCACCTGGTGTTATGGATGTTTGTCTTTTTTCTTCTCTGTATTTGTATTTTTAGAGAAATAATAACCATTGGTGGGAAAGTTCAGTGCTTGACACTGAGTCCTGATGGGCAAAGGTTAGCTGTTAGTTTTGCAGGTGATTGCGTTCTTAAGTGGCTTTCAACCTTTTGATTACTTAACCTAAATCTAGTTTCGTTGAGTTACCATATTCCAACTACTTATTTCTTGTCATAGACGTGGTTTTTTCCAATATTGTCATCTCTCCAGATAATCCACGTGTCGTTGCCCTCTTTGTCATGGATTGGCTACCATTTGTCAAACTTACACCAACGTAAGCTTGCTGTAGTTCTGATCTTTTAGCTATAGCTGTATTATGTGATTATAATTCAGTGGTTTCGTGGAAGCACCTTTGTTTGGATCTGTTTCTATAATTAATTTCTTGCCAAAATTTAATTGTGGCTCGATGCTAATTATTGTAAGTTTTCATTTTGGAAATGTAAAAATTGTTTTATTCATTTTTCCTTCAAACAAGTTTAAGGTATGGACTGGTGGTTGCATTCAATACCTACCTCTTATTTATGGTGATAAATCTCCACCACATTTCAATTCAAGAACGATACTTGATGAAATCAATGACCGATTTAGCCCAGGTGACGCTAAACTGAGTTTAAGTTTTTTTTTAAGCATTTACAATGACTGTTTCTATGCAAATATTTATTTTTAGCTCACAGGACCGTCAGCGACTCATTGCGCTCCTGTGAATTGCCAAAAGGAATTATAGATTGTTCAGAGAATGAAGAAATTGTCTTGTTTTCGGAGAAATTTCGAAAAGAAAAGTCTTTGGAGACATGATTCCTTTTCACATTATTTTTACCTGCAATAAGTGCACACTATTTTGTTGAACAGCATTCCATATTTAAAGGAATCCATATTTATTTTCGTTTTATTTCATTTTACCTTGAATCTAAGGTATTCCGATCTACTGGCAATTATCACAAGATCTCATTTTGTTATGAAATATTCGAATATTTATTCGCCAGAGTACAGTTTATTGTATAATGACTAAACCCATCCAATTATTCTTCTGCTTAATTTCTAGTTTTCTATAAATTGTCATCTGCGAGACATTCTATGTATGTTTTACATTCTGATTTACGAAATAATTAGAAAATTCTACTAAAATAATTGTTCGGTCCTTTTACGTTATGGGATTTGTTGCATTTAGCGCCTTGAGTCTTGTCAGCTTGTATCAACTTTAGAGTCCTGCATGTTGGACTATGACATTGTGTATTGTTTCTTATCGTCTTCGTTCTTCATTTGAGAGATAACACTTCCATAGAGATATATTTGTATAAACTGACCCCATGGTTGGTTTCAAGATATGGATGTCTGTGTTGAATGCCTAGAAGTAGATCTATGTGATCAGATAGGTCACAAACTTTCCATGATAAGGTTGAGTCTGTAGTTCCATTAACTAAAAAGCTCAAAAAGTCGCGTGAAATTAACAGCATTTGTGAACCATATATTTTTTTTAGCTGGACACTATAGCATTCTAACTTCGATGTTAACATAAGCTAAGTGATCATTTACTCAATATCTCATGAAATATCAATATACAATTGAAATCCAACTGCTAGGGAAAAAAACTGACCATTATTATCTCAAGAGACGGGCTCATGAGTTCAGAATGAAAATCAATGGATTTGGATTTCTAAGTGTAGGATTACACGGGAATCTGACTTAATCAATCAACTAACTAGATGCGATTTTGTATCGTAATAATGAGTTAGGATTCGTTTGTCAGATCCGGTCATACTTTTTTCTCGGGATCATTGAAATTCTTGATAAGGACGTTCGTTTTTTTTTTTGATGAGGCCTTAGTGATTACTATGGAGCAGTGGAATACTCTTTCTGACAGGACAAAATTGTGCATTTTACCTAAACGAGCCAATTGAAATTTTAGCGACAATCTACCTATGGCGTCAAAACCTTCCAATACAAAATAACGTACACTTAAACATAATAGTTCCAAATATGATTTCAAGTGGGTGAAGCCAAAATTAACTAGTCACTCTACTTTGCTGCGTAACTTTCAAAGCTACTATGGACTGATGAAATAATATCATGGGAGAACATTTACAGGTCAGAGTAAAAGGTATGAGAAATAAAACTAGAAACACATTCTCATCCTGGGACTCTAGTAACGTGATCGCTTCTGTTTTTAAAATAGGTGTAATTATGTTCAAAAGGCAAGAGGATGAAAGTGTTATTGAGAGGTTTCGAAAAATTAATAAATATACCATATATTTGAAACATCAACAATATGGCACATAGGGCAATTGGATACATCAGGAAGTTGAATTTGAATCTGGTAAAGAGTCACTTTCACGTTCTTTGGTGTACGATTTGAACCACTCCAATCTTATATAGTGCGGTAGATTGCTATCAGACGCTACTATAGCTATCACTAAGGTTTTTTTCACCTAAATCACATACTAACCTTCTATCCAATATATTTCGAAATCACTCAAATCCATTAAATCAAATGAATGACCTGAGTGGCAAGTCGAACCAAAGAAATAATATCCAATGGCGACAAATTCCCATCATCCAATACAAAATCAATCAAATACTTGGCATGAACATCACTTGGTAATCCTAAATGATATGGATAAAAGCAGCATGAATATAACGAATATTTTAAAATCAATTAGAATCTGAGACTCATGCCTTCGTACGCCAAATACGCACAGCCAAACTGCTGGCCATTTGTGAGATAATACCCTCTGCGCCAAAGATCATGATAGACCAGCTCTCTGGCACGGAACTCACGGGTGCAAGGCACTGGCACTTCAAAATCATCCATCCAACGATACAAAGTGCTATCTTCTTCTACTGGAATAGAGTATTTCAAATACCTTCTCACAAAAAGAATATCACTATATTTTCTTTGTTTCATAAAACATTACGAAATCAAGGAAAGGAAGGTGATGATTGACCAATCAATCATTTAAAATTTAATTAATTAATTAAAATTTTAAGAAACACACTTCTAAGAAGATTAACAACAGACTGCTTTGAGGTTTCCCTCTTTTCTTCTTCCGGCCCTGTTAACTCCGTCTGTGAAATAACATTTTCTTGAGGTTCATCATTCTCAGTCTTAAAAACATTATTTTTCGAAGCAAACATAGAATAATATATAATACCTCTAAAACACCATCTGAAACAATATTTCCAGCATCTCCTGCTTTAGAAGTTTTCTGAAGTTCACGCACTCGAGCAGCACCTGGATTAATAGATAAAATAAAAATGATATATGCACTAGTCAAATACAAAAAAAAAAACCGTATAAAACAAGAAGCGTGACTTGTTCCGGAGCGAGAATGTACGGTGCCTCATTACCACTGCTTACAGCTGATTGCGCTATCATACGCCAATTTTCGCGGAGCTGCGATATATCTTAAAAATATGTAGGATAAATCAATGAAAGACCAAATACAATGACGGTCTGCTGACGTAATTCCAGTTCGACGATCCTACTCTAATTTTTTGCTATTGAATCATTTTCTGACCTCTCACAAAATAAATGAAGTGATCTTCCGTGTTTTACGTAACATCGTTCTGAGGTGGGCACCCTACTAATTAAAGCTCCCGGTTACACCTTCATAATCATGAAGCATATAACTAATTTGTTAAATAAGCTGCATTCGCAATACCGCCAGTTAAATATCTCGCTTCAAACTGAGTCATCCTTTCCAACAGAAACTGGTGCCAGACGTGAATAGGAAGACGAACATTATCAGAGATCAGAATAGAAGTTGAGTGGTATAAGCCAATGTCCACACATAACTGCGTTGGTCATCTTTATGATTCATAATAATGCTTACATAAAAACCCCAGTGGTATTAGCACGACCCAAAGATATCAGATAAAGATTGAATACAAAGCACTTTTCCTTTGGTATGTATGTTAATGACGACTAACTAACTTGATATAGCCAGATCTCATTGCATCAAACGCTATCGCTATGTCTGTTGTTCAAAAAAACTGAAGGCTTGAAAATCCAAGCCTAGTCAAGTACATTTTAGGGGAACAACTATTACGATCATTATGAAAATGAAAAAAATTCTTGGGAGGAAAACTGGAGAATATCGATGTCCACCACAATAATAACGATAAATATGTAATTTGAAACATCAAATAACAGACCTTTTTCTGAAAAAATGAAAAAACAATTGTTGACGTAGTCAACGGTGATATACTCTTGTTGAGGTGAAGGGCTGCGAAGTAGGAATTGAGAACCATTTGTAGTCGTAATGATGACAGAGGGAGATCAAGCGCTCAAACGCTGTTCTCTAAATTTTACATTGCTTTTAATTTGTGAACTAAGATAAAAACTAGTGGGAGAGTGAATAGAAAAATTCAAAAAAAAAACAAGAAAGACAAAAAAGAATGGAGCACAAGAGCGCACCGAAAACTAGAAATAGAAATAACTAACAAGCAGTGAAAATACACATCAAATAGATCTTTCATCGTAAGAAAAGTATGGCGTCATAATATAATACTAAAAAGAAACCAACACAGAAAAAAAAACGCAATTTATCGCTAGGGATAGATCCGCGAGTGAATTAGAATAGTTGAATTCATAATCAAACACAAACGATTTCAAAAAAAGCACTAATAACGAACGACAACGACCGCAGGTACAACAAGAAAAAATGAATACATATCTTTCTTAACAATACACAATGTGAGACCAGATCTTACCTAACGGTTGGTCTCATCATAGATGGCTAGCAATTAGTCGCAAAACATTTTCTTCTCCTCCACATTAAAACGTACCGAAAGTTGATCAAGAGCAGTTGATTAATGGTATAATGTAGCAACGACGCTATATTCCTCTACTTTATACGAGCCAAGGACTCCTTGCAGTGAAACGGTTACTCGAACACTGCATTTTATCGCCTTCAACGTCGAAAAAACGACAGGCAAAAAATCAACAAATCAAGGGGCAAACGATGACGTAATTCGCAACATAGAGACGACTACTTTTACGGCACAACATGAAGATTTTTCCTTGATCTGCATTTATGATATGAAAACATTATAGTCAAATGCCGACGTTTACACGTTTGTGAAAGTGGAAAGTGGTAGTTGCGATGGATTTCGTGCGATTTTCGTCATAGGTGACGAGAACCTGAGAGACCAAAAGTTCGTTTTTTTTTTGCGCATAACGGAGTCCTTTGGTTAGACTCAACCAGTTAAACAAATAATAATGAGAAACAAATCTTGTAGTAAGGACCACATCCTAAATGACTCAATACCAGCTGACCACGTAAACCAGAATTAGAACATGAAAAATCCATGATGTGATTCAGCTGGATGGATTCCCTATTACGCACAATACCTCGTAAAAATACGTTAGACGTCCAATGAACATAGAGAACAAGAAGTAGTCGACAATTATTAGTCGTTTTCATCCCGTTTGAAGATACCACCGACCAAACAACGGTCTTAAGACTCCACACACACCTCTTCGATTCAACCACGTCAATGAAACTATTCATAAACAATGATGTTATATCAATCAAGAAGTGAATACGAAAGCTATATAAATAAATGACCTATATAAATGATCACGTAAACATGGAAGCTTCAAAAATATCATTATATAAACAAACCAACATACCAATTGGATACAGCACATCAACATTACCCAACAAAGACTACGTTAAAGAAAAAATTAAAGAAGAAAAATTGGAATGAAATCTATTAATATGGTATAGTGAAAAGTGCGAAATGGAAAAAGTTAAAGAAAACACTAGAATTTATCGACCATGCAGAAAACCATTTCAATATACGTACCGATTGGAAAGTAAGCTTAAAAGCAACTACTTTTGAAAATAATGACAGGAGAGGATGAAATAAAATGAAAAACGAACACACACACACAAACGCACAGAACATAGAACAAAGCGATCAACACGTACGATGCCGAACGAAACACAAGTACTAATTCGATACTTCGACGACACACAATATTATTAGAAAACTATAGATCGAAAAGAATCCATTACTTTAAAATAAACGGTGGCATATCCAAATTCTCAAACTGTACTTTTCGAAAACTTAATCTTTATTATATCATTGCTGTAT
Source organism: Dictyocaulus viviparus (assembly GCA_000816705.1). Taxonomy (NCBI): domain Eukaryota; kingdom Metazoa; phylum Nematoda; class Chromadorea; order Rhabditida; family Metastrongylidae; genus Dictyocaulus; species Dictyocaulus viviparus. Next base: position 146,313 of record KN716441.1, on the reverse strand, counting down.
ATATGTAAAGTAACTTCAATAAGCATCAGAAAAATTGTTACTCCGAGTATAACGAAGCAGAAATATAGGAAAACATAATCGGTTCCGTAAGAAGACAAAGGTAGATAGCAAAACTCGCTTCAGATATACCATAAACAAATATTGCAACAATATCCAAAATGACAAAATAAACCATACGAGAATTACGATTAGAATAGTTCTACCGTAGTTATATAATATTTCTTCTAAAAAAAGTTACATTCCAGAAATCGTCGTAGCGATCTTTTCTTCCGAATAAGTCTCCATTTCTTGACACGTCGATAAACATTTCGCATCTCATCTGATGGTATATTGTATTCGTCTACCCTAAGAAAATATCTTTAGATGCTATTATAATATGACGCAATCGAAATGTTCAGAACAATTTGATAAGTAAAATGATTTAGAATCTTATTTAGACTAAGAAGAAAAATTTACGTTCACCCAAGGAAAGGTAAATGGGGACACTAAAGTGCGAATTCTAGTTTTCATGCTTACAAAGGCTACTTGATAACCGAACAAAAATATTTACTTTAAAATATTATAACGTTAATTCTCCCAGTTATTTCAACAAATTGCCTCACTTCTCTAAATCACATTCCGACCAATAACAATCTGAATTCGAAAACAATGTTGTGGGATCAAAGTTATTGGTTGAGTAGAACTCTGCATAGCAGAGGTTGGACATTCTAAGCAGCAAAATCTTCATTTTTTCGACTAGGTTAGTAGCATATGATCCACGAATGTCATGCCAAAACACTTCCTCTACCTGAAATTGCTGAGGCGTTATTATCTATGTGTGTAATTTAATACAACATTTCTAACCTTTGAAAGATCCAGACTTAGTAACATATCCATAAGATGGTTTGTGATCACCATACCTTTGATGATAAGGAATGTGCAGATTTGGCCAGGGCTATAATCAGATGAGAATTCAAGGTGAGAATATGCTATTTTAAAAAATTATCAGAAAACTAGTGATTAATCGAGAAGTGTTCATAAAGCTTTCCATAATAGCCGCAACTACAGAAAATTCGTAAAAAAAAGATCATAGTACCGTATACGACCACTACATCTTTATTTTGAAATATAATCATTCGCACGAGTCTCTAAGCAAATGAAGAGCCAGAATTTCGACAAAAAAATTTTCTGTATAATTTTACGCCTCTTTTTCTTCTTTTTTCTTTTTTTAAATATTTCTTCTTGAAAAAAATAAAATTTCACTTATTCACTATTTTCAATAGTTTTACCGCATCATACGCTCACAGCAGTACATAAGAATAGAGCAAATCAATTGCAATCTTGTGGAGAACAATCAATAATTCAAATGTATGACCAGTACAAAAATACCCCCTTATTCAAGCCCGAATATGAAGATCTTATAACAAGAAAAAAAAAACCATTAAGATCACTTTTAATAATTTTAGCATCAACTTTGGTCATGGAACAACGCCTGTAAAACGTCACATTAAAACACTTGGAAGAAACTGAAACAACAGACGCATAGCGGGATGATTGAGGCTTTACAGTGATAAGAATGCCATGTAAATTAGTCAGTGAACCATTTCTAACAAATCCGCCATTCACTCTGGTCGATAAATTTGTACCAGGAAAAGGATTGGCATTCTTGGCTTAGTAGAGTGGTGAAGTCACTTTATAGACCAGGATCGCATTTAATTACCTCTACGACATCATGTTGAGCACGGATGCGTAGGCATATTCCACAATAGGAACTGATCATCGCCGCAGCTTATCTACCAAGGCAGTAAGCCGGTGTAGTATAATCATAATTACAACAGTAATTGAATCTACGATAGATGTAGTTTTTGATACCAAGTAGTATAACACAACTTTCCATTTTGTGATAAATTGATATCTTCAAGGATATTTTTCCAAACTGAGACTGTAAAACTATTCTTAACATCCGCAAAAAACAAGGTATTACGACTCTAATATCGGAAATTCTACACCAAATATAAAAGCCTGTACATACCTCTCAATTACGACTTAAAAGATTGCTAAATAATCCGAAATGTTTCTAAACATCCTCATGTTTTTGAGACATAACTTCTACCAGCGAGGCCGAAAAAGCTAAGAGTTATATTCTAGTCATACTTAACTATTAGAAACACTACATACATTTTAGATTGGATGTCATTTTAACAATATCTACAGAAAGATCAATATCACTCACAATATAGCAGCAGGTACGTCTCCAATGAAAACGCATTTGGAGAAGTAACGTTTTCCACAATCACCATATATATATGCAACAACAAGCCCTCCATAGTTCGGACTACGACAAACTGGCGCCTGTCATTAATAGAAAATAACAGAAAAAGAACTAGAATTGAAAAAAAAAACCACAATATAATAATTCAAGTTAAATACCTGTAATCGGAGGCCGATGGGCGGCCTAGGAAAAGTGGAGTGGTATTTATAGATAATATTTCGAAATCTATTACATACAGGAACTAATCGATAAAGTGCCTAAATGAAAAACTCAGTGGAAAAAGTCATGACGTTGGTTTAAAAAAAGACATGAAATCACTTTGCAAGCAAGTTTGTTGACTGCACCGAAGAGATATCTTTCTAGCATTGGATGCGTCTTGTACATTTCGGGAGCAATAACATAGTTAAAGATTTTACAGAGTATATAGTCTGGCAGATCCAAAATATTACAGCTCTTAAATAATCAAATCTGTTAGACATAAATTGTATACTTTTCAGTGCTTACTCGATGTCAATAAACACAATTTCAAGCAAAATCTTAAATGAATAGGATGATAAATTGGAAGCACTGTAGGGAAGAGAATCTCTATCACCTGGATTGGTGCCGATGTTACTGGTTTTCGATTCTGTCTTCGACGCCTACAACACTTTTGAGACTTCTCAAAAAGCTTTGAGATCAACTGCGCTTGTTCAAATGTTGCACGAGGATTATATACACGCATACGCCGGAATCTTTGAGACCAGCGACCTGCAAGTCTTTTGGACTTGACAAATAAATTCATATATTAGGGGCTCTAGAAAGTAATCAAAATTTTTTTGATTAGCTCATATATGGTTAGTCTGCGTCAAAACCTCCAATAACAATTGACAATTATGATTGAAGAATGACTATCTACGTCTACAGTTCAGAATCACCTTTGTCGCACAGGTAAATTATGAAACCAAGAAATTTAAGTTCTTCATGATTTAATGAAGACGGCGATTAATCCACGGTGCACCAGATGCGCATCTCTTTTGTTATATTTTAAAGCCAATAAATTTTTGCTGGGATAGGTGAATAGAGATGCGAAGTGGGTCCTACACAATAAGTCTGTACGAAAAATGAGATCGATTTCTCCCGTAAAAGCATCGGTTCGACACCTCAGTCATCACCAACAATAAAAGAGGTTCCTGTCTGCGCGTGATGAAATTTTTCTAGAGAGAAAATATAAATCCCTTGAACCTGTTCAAACCGTATCAGGAACAACGTATTGCGAAAAGATAGCGGATGATCCATGAGCTCATTACGATCTGTTTTGATTAATAATAAAAAAGCATCCTTCTCAAATCGTTATCTCATAAATTGAAATGTAAAAGTTAAACAATGTCAGATAAATGTAAACCCAGTTGTTATAGTAGATCATTGCGAAATTGAAAACCTCAAAAACAGAATCGAATAACTGCTTTTGTTTTGGCAAGAAGTTTTATAATTATGGGAACTATCCTGTTAACTAATATTTGAGATTTCTTCAATAAAGAAATGTTGTTTGCCGAGTATCAAAGAACGTTAGACTCCTTTTTGGTCCCTTTATATATATATATATATAATGCATATATATCGCTGATGTACATCAGTAAACAATATAAAAGCCTTATCTGATGGAGTTAAAGATAATTTACCAATTCATGGAACTAAATGTACAAATGAACTGACCTGAGACATGAGCCGTTACACGGCACTTTTCAGCCATTCTTTCTTAAAATAAAACGAGATCCGTAAGCAAATTTCCCAGCAAAACAATGAAATTCAACAACATGGAGACATTCTGAGTAGCAATAAAGTCTTAACTAAGAAGTATAAAACGGTAGTTCTATTGATAATAACTGCCGAGAAAAAAAAACGTGAGACAAAGATAAGATTACGCAGGTTGAAAGAAAAGTAGGAGAAATTACGTGCTGTTATAAGTATTGGTAGGATCATGCTGCTTTAAAAATAACAATTAACAATAACAAGTTAACGAGGTGTAAAAAACCAAGAAAAAAAAATTCAAATGATCAAATAACCAAATAAACGAATTAACCAACGAATAATTCCAAATATTTATATCCAATAAATATAACCCAAAAACGTGAACACAAATATTTAGGAAAAATAGTACCTCGTATAGGCAAGAATATAGAAAATTAGTATAGAAAAATTTATACACATTATTGCACAAATATACACTTTAAATACTACAGGTCAGACTATTCTCTAGAAGTTTGATCTTTCAATTTTGACAACTCGTCCAAATCACTGTATAATTTCTCTTTTCGAATCTCAAGCAATAAATCTTGTCTGAAACAGGATATTTGTACAATGATGTTCGCAAGAAGGATATCTCTCAAGAAAAAATCAAAAGAGATTTTTTATAGTAAAACTGGGAACAGAAACCCACACACCACTATAAAAGTATAAATGCTTTTTAATAGAAATAATTTCCTTTTAGACAGCAATATAAACGTGTATTCGTGTACTAACCTTTCATCATACGAGTCTATACCGATTTCCTCAAGATCAGAATCGGTTATATCAACCAGAACACGACCTGTAAAAGCAGAATATTCGAATTAAAATTGTCATATTATCAAATTCAACTTTTGTCATAGGTCCAAAATCTCTACGCAATACGCAACATCTTAGAGTTTTTCTACTAAACCATGAGCATTCAGATCAGAGATGTTTACCAATGAAATCTAATATTTAATGAAAATTCTCCGTCATTACAAAATTCCACTGTTCCGTAGATTTCCTATATTTTGAATAACGCATAAATGCATTCTGTGAAGATTATAACTGATGAATAGTGTAGCAATGGCTTTTAATGTAATGATCAACAAATGCACAGATATGTCATAGTAATTTCTGAACTAAACAGCTGCGTCTATTTTTAGTAACTGTTTACCGTTGATGTTTTCTTTTTCTTTTAATTGTCTCAAATCTACTACTCATTTCACATTTGAACAATTTCTTTTTCATTATTTAGCATATGTATTTCGTCTTTTTTGAAAAAATTTCAAAAAAATTCTATTAAAAGCTATCAAGTAATATAAAATATAATCGAGAAAAACAGCTGATTTGCATGCAGTTCATCGTATGAAATTTATTAAATATGAGAAAAAATGGGGAACTTTACTATAAAGTTATTTGGAAGTGCTAATAAATAAGAGGAGTGAAGAAAATATGGACTCTACGGTCTCATTGGTGTTGTTTGTTTGATTTAATTTCAAGCATTATAAATAATCCAATAAGACGTCTGAATTTGTTGAGATAAAGCTGGATAGTTAATTTTTTAGAGAATTGTAAGCATGAATAGATCTCAATAGAGGTAAAGCATCCAAGTTTGCTGATAGCGGATGAATTTTTCTGAAGTTAAGGTAACACGCAGGCTTTGAACACTAAGCACTCAACTTGTTAGAATGACACAATATAAGGGTATAGAAAAATATACTGGGAGTATAAGTTACTTATATACCGTCTTTGTGCTATTTATAAACAAAATAAAACCCAGAGCAACGATTTTGCATAGAACTAAAACATAAAATTCCACAAGATCATTGAATGCTGATGTTTATAATACATTTTTGCAACACTAACGACCAATCTATCCAATTAACTAATTGGGCTGCTAATGACATAATAATTCAGTTTCCTAAATTTATATTCAATTTTGAATCGAATAATGTAACAACCATTATTAAAAAATATCACTAAACTCGTTCCGTTCATTCAAAATATGTCAACGACTTTGTAAACAAGCAAACCAATCACAATTACCTGTGACGTTATGCCTTAGAAAATATAAAGAGTATTTCAGTGCTAATTTTGGGCGTCTTTTACGCAACCAATCATCGACATCAGATACCGTCCAAAAGCAGATAGGTCTGTTTGAGACACTTTGAAAAATTTCTTGTGAATTCATGTAGGTCGTGTTACTGAAACAGTAGTCAACTATGCTATCTACTAATTTCTAGAAAGGAAGTGCATAGACTTCTGAAGCCTTTAATAAATCATAACCTGACATAGAATGTAGTCGAATAGCATATTTTGTCCAGTGAATCGCCCAGGCGATATAATCGGCAGAGCTAATTTTCACAACGTCACGTCACTAGTGAACTGCGTACACCGAATGTTATCGTTTGTACACTTGCATTTTGATTTCACTGAACGTTTCTACTGCATATTTTGAGGCTTAAATATACGAGCGTAGGTGCATATGTGCCCGTAAATCTATATGATCATAAGTAAGTGTGCGCGTTTAACGTTATACTTTTATACTACCGTATATATTTCAATACACACGCCTATATATACCATAAAGGAATAAGGATATTAGTGTGATTGTATACATATATATGTACATACACATTGTTTATATGTATATGTGTGTATATGTGTATATATTATATATATATACGTGTACATATGTAATACTTTTTCGAGTTGGTACAAGCTTTAGCATATATTAGTTTTTTCCCTGATTTACAAAATGTCTCTGCTCATTCTTCTTTCTTACTTGTATTGATTGTTTTATGTTTTGTGAGTTATTTTAGGAATGACTTCGGACAGTATTATTAACGGAGTAGATGCCACCAGTAAAACATTCATTGATGTAAGAAGATGGAAAGATGAGACAGGAAAATCGGTGTTTCAACACTTAACGGAGGGTTTTGCCGGTGATGATGAAGCAGGTATTTTGTTGTTGCAAGAGATTATCAGATTCTTCGTACTCATATTTTACATTTTTACATGGGTTTTCACTATTTATATATATTTTTTTGTTCGTTCATTTAAGAAATTACAGTGGCTGACGGGGCAGTTCTTAGATATCGAGCACCATTTTCGCGTGTTATTAAGCATGACGCTTATTTCGATGCTTTCAATCTGGTTGTCGAGAGTATGCTTAATCGGTGAGTATCAGATATTGACACTTCTCATGTCCAAGCCATTTTTCTTATCAGATATTAGAACATAGATTTCACCACTACAACGTTAGATATGCATTTCGTAATCCTTTAACTGGTTTGCTTAAACTTAAATCGTTACATCTCAGATTGTCCCCTATATGGCTGGCTTATACGTTTGCTGATGCATTCGTAATTGCATATGCTGAACAGTTGGCAGCTCACAGACAAGATTACATAGAAGGTGGCTATGTATTTTTTCAGCAACTGTTTTCCTGAATGTTCCACATGTCATTTGGTTCTTCCGGTTTACCTGAGATGCATTTATTTTACAAATCTTTTTTCTTAATTGTTACATAGTTAAGGTGAATATCATCAATCAGATGGTAGTACCTGGTGTAAACAAGTCATTACAAGCATGCATTCGTTTGCCAAGAAAATTTTGAGTGGAGAAATAAGTCTTCCAGGTTAGCTTCTGCTAGCATTCCTTTGATCGTCTTTGCCGTTGAATTATTTAATTTCTTATTTAGCTCGTCCTGTAGAGTGGGAACAATTTCCAATATCATGTGAATCTGAGAAAGGTCGTCGTCAAAGACAAGAAGATCGAATGCTTGCAATGCCAACTCTCAGCCTTGTTTTTCCTGAAGTTGCAAGGGTCAGTCTTCTCAACCCCATTACGACTAGTATTTTACTTCTATTACACCTTAACTGGATGTAATGCCGATACTGGTTCGCCAGATCGAACTCATTGACAGGGAAGCGCTGGTAGCACATCCACACTACTGATTCGTAACACATTGAGTGGTCACATTATGATGACTTCAGTAGTGCAATCTGCAGCGCGTGAAATGCGAAATCTGAAAGACGGGGTTTCGAGTATCTCGTGAGATTTTTAGTTTTGTACCAGCTCGAGACCGTGGTATATCTATCTATATCTGGTATATCTTCCACTTAATTCTACAAATTATGTTGAAGTCTATTGAATTTTTTTACTCATCTATATTTTTGTTTATTTCCTATTATTTGTAGACAGATGTTGGCCTCATGGCTGTGTTTGATGGTCATGGTGGTGCCGAATGTTCTGCTTACTGTAGTGCCCACCTACCGTGTGAATTCGTTCGTGCGTTGAATGCAAATCCCGCATCACTAGAGGATTCGTTGTCCCGTGCATTTGAAAGATTAGGTCAGTTATAATGTGTGGTATTTAAAAAAAATGAAATACAATATGATGGTCAATCTCTTACTCATTACAACTTTACCTAACATAAACTAGTGTGGAATCTCAGAGCATAGTTACACCTAAACAACGATTGTCCTCTGCCTTCATGACATATTTTGCTGTCATAAGCTCTAGCACTATAGCAAGTTAATTGCTACGAGTACGTATAGAGCTAATCTAAAAATGGAGTAATGATTGCCCGCGAAGAAATACATTGTTTTTCAAATGTGCTTTGAAGAATGGTTTGTTTTGAACCCGAGATTTTGATTCTCTTTAACTTTATTTACTATAAAAGACAGTAATATCAGTGCTAGACAAGGAGATGAGACTGATAAGGAGCCGATTGTAAAATATTTTGGTCGTTATAATTTCTCTGGATTGCGAAATTAAATAAATGTTGTGTATTCTTGGCTAAATCCTTACCGTTTCATTGTCCATCATTCAATTTAAAAAGTGTAATATATAGTTAGAAATCCATACAAAAGTGACTTAGGCATTTTGTGCTTCTTCGATCGACTATTTTTTTGACTTTTATCGTGGAGCTGAGTTTCAAACAATTTGTCGGAATCTTCGAATTTTTTTGTCTGATTGTTATAGAAGTGGTGTAACTAATAACAGATAGCATTCAGAATACTGAATATGACTTTGTACAATTAATAGGTTAGCCATATATCAAAAATTCTCAAGGTTTTAAACTTGTTCTTACATTGGGAAGCTGACATTTTGATATTGAGATTTTTATATTAGTAATATAAACGGTGTCTATTATTTTTTACTTACATAGTTATAACAATTTGTATTGAAATATTCGTTAAGATATTAAAAACGACTTATTGAATTCTATGACTATTTCGTCAATTGGAAGTTAATTATTTCCATGATGTTGTCAAAGCTAACGATCTGTAATTGTATTTTATTTTACAATGATATTACAATGTCCGTAACTATGCTGCGTTGGCCGCAAAACTCGGGACCTCAGGCGGGACTATAACCCACACCTACAGTTATCTGGGTGATGCGAGTGCTGATAAAATACCGACTCACCATAAGTGGAGCACTTAGTGGTCGTGGAGCGAGGGACTCTGTAGTGTAATGAATAAACAAGGCAGATCGAGTATCTGTAAGTGTGAGTTCGAGTCCCGTCCGATGTTCCGACTTTTGTGGCCAACTCAGCATAATTGCTGACGATCTCTTATGCTGTCATCCTTATATTGCTTTATGCCTTCATACAATCGCTAAATGATGTCCGATTACACCTCAATTTATACACTCAAGAATTTTTCGCGTATAGGATAAGTTGTAGTTAGAGAGTATGGGAAATACGTTGGGGAGAGTGACTGATTAAATTCCATGAGAATCTCTCAATCTCTACGAGTTTCAAGTGAAGAAGAAATGCCATTATTTCCAGACATTCGTTTGTCCGCGCGATGTGAGAATGAAAGATGGCGAAGTGGCACTACTGCAGTTGCTGCTGCAGTGGATGGTAAAAGTATTGTTATTGCGTGGATCGGAGATTCTGCAGCTTATATACTTACGGCGCCTGATAAGCTTCGGAAAGTGACTAAAGCTCATGTCCCATCGAATGAGGTAGGTGATACAGGATCGTGGTTTCTGCATGAATATTTAAGGTGCATTTTCAAATTCCGCTAATAAGGAAAAATTTTCAATGCTCCGTAATAAAGCTGAGAAGTAATTTAGGATGAGGCCCGGCGTGTTGAGCAGGATGGTGGGCAATTGCTTTATATTCAGGGGGAACTTCGTGTTAATGGAGTTCTAAATCTTACAAGAGCTCTAGGTAAATCGTCTCCACTAATTCGCATATTTATTCCTTTCCTACAATGAGGTTCTTTTTTTGCTATTGCACTGCTAGCTAGCTAAACTATTCTCATTGCATCATATATTAGTTTTTTCTGTTTTTTTTTTGTAATACAATTGTATTCTTATTATCCATAATGCAACCCATAAAATGAAAAAAATTCAGGCGATATAGGTGGAAGGCCTATGATCAGTTCTAAAGCAGATACACAGGTAATTGAAAGGGATACTTCGCAGTATTTATTACTACTAACCTGCGACGGTATTTCCGATCTATTCACTACCTCAGAAGTGTTAGATATGGTGAAAGCTTTTCTAGCGAAGCACAACGTCAACCGTGAGTTTTCAATATTTATTGGTTCAAGTCCACACAAGAGCATAATTAATTTAATAATCGTAAAATTCATTCAATCGTAACCATACGAGAAATCAATGGGCTTTTATAAATTGCTTTTTTGAAGGAATAAAAGTTATCTCATCATGAGCGTAGGTTGTATTATTATGATAAGCATTTGGTAATTCAAGAGGTTTTTGCAGTTTTTCGTATGGTTGGTAGTACTGGACATTTTTCCCAGTCACTCTAACAGTAATATGATTTTAATCGCTTACTAGTCACTCGTTCCAAATGCGTTTCGTGACAGTGACTTCGTTTGACAAGTGATAAATTCTATGACTACTTTTTTTATCATAATTATGAACTATTTTGTCGACATTCTTTGTGAATGAGACATTTGGTACTAGGAAAGACCACTGGAGTGATTATGAGCGTCATTCTAGAAAATGTGATTCCACTTTCCCATGCTGGATTTTCTAGTTAAACCGTACATTTTGTTTCTTCAGTTGCATATATTTATTTGAGCTTGAAACAGTTGTTTGGTGACCTTGTCTAGGCAGGACTTTTGACACAACGGGCCATTTTTTTCTGATTAATGCACGCTGTTCTGATTGTGCTCACTTTCTTATCGCGCTATGCGTTTTGGTTATCGCATTAGTGTCTTACATCTCGAATAACTTCATTATCTGCTCGATTGTGCCAGGGGAAAATAGCGATTATGTAAACGGAGAAGAGTGTGCTTGTGGTTTTGGAATGAAGAATACTCACTACATTACCTTTTTTTGGCGTAAGGCCAAATTCGGCTTCTGTCTTATTTATGATTGGAATGATCTGTAATGGTAGTATAGTGTACAATCATTCGCAAAACTTCTAATTCGTTGCTTACCAAAGCGTCGAGCACAGAAGAATCGGAAATGGTGTCGAGCGAAATGACCGGAGTTGGGAATAGAATAAGACCTAGATGAATAAGAAGAATACCCAGTTCATAAAGAACCCGTGGCATAATGGAAGTGAGATCAAATCTGATGGTTTTGAATTTAAGGAAACCGAATCTTACAGTTTGGAATTTGAAGAAACCGAAACCGAATCCTTGAGCGATCTGTGAACATGGAGGACGATTTGAGCTCAATTACTCGGACTTCGTAGTACTAACCTACGAAAATTATCTCACTTCCAGGATCCAGGCGGATACGTGTCAAAAGCGAAACATAGATGGGCGGGTAATATAATGAGAATAGAGGACGACAGATAGACAAAAAGAACTTCTTTGCGACCACTTGCAAGGTGAGCGAGAATCAGGCAAACGTCAGAAAGCTGTGTTCACAACTATCCACAATTTGAGGATGACGGAATAATAGGTCGTGCTGGTGTCGTTAAGTACGAATAAGACTACCAAAAGTCGCGCGTTTGGGTCTTGTCAGGCTTAAAAGAAGGTCATTCCGCTGAGATTTGTGTACTAATTTTGTGCTTTTGCTCAACGAATAAGTCAAAAATATTGTATTATAAATGCTGAAATTAAGAGGTTTTTAAAAATGATTTCAGTCAAAGAGAGCATTGTCATGACACCATTTAGAACACAACTTTGCATAGTCTACACTGCTCACATTTATTGTTTAGAAAAAAATTTACTGAAACTCAAATTGTTTTGTTTGTTCAAAGTTTTTTTCAAGCAATCCGTCTAATGATTAGTTAACGTGTGATGTATGAGGATTGTTCAAGCGTTTTCTCTTTTTCAATAATATGTATTCTACTTTTCAGAGTATTATGACTTGTCCGATCATATTTGTCGATCTGCGTTATCTGGTGGTAGTATTGACAATGTTACTTGCGTTGCCGTTTTTCTACGACCTCCAGAAGACCTTTGGGAGCTATTTGGTGAGAAGCCGCACCATTAAATTTACCAGAATGTAACAGAAATTCAGCGTGTATAGCTCTTTTTATACTAATGATTAAAATTGCGATAATCCGCCTAGTTTTATAGTGTTTTTTGATTTACTTTTTCGCTGTTACGAAAAATCCATGCTGATGATAAGCTTGATTTGTGGAATATAATACATCAATAATCTCGCTCTTTTCCCTCTTTTATCTGGTGATAAGTTGAAAAATTTTGTTGTTTACTAACACTAACATGTTACATTTTCAACTTCAACTTTCAACTCGTTTTTCACATAGAGCTTACTTGTTTAAATCTTAGTTTTTTGTTGATTTCATTATGTATTTTTCCGTAGACGTCTAATCATCTTAATTATTCTAATTTCTAATATTAATGTAATGTTATTGTTCCTAATGAGATTAGTTTATTACTACTAATGTTATTCAAAGTGACCATATGTACATTTCCACACCGATTTACTTCGTTGTAAACGTTGCTATTTTCTACTTCGTTCTTAATTTCGTGTAAAACATGATGTTTTTACTAACCCGTAATACTGTATATACTACTATGTTGTTGAACAACTTTATTAAGTGTTTTCATTTATTCGATAGTAGAACATTTATTAATGGTTGATGGAGATCAAAGATTAGTTTTTTTAAGTTCAATTTCTTAAAAGGTTGTCTGTTAGTGCATTTATTTGTGACGTACGTGTATTTTATGTATGTGCATATATATGTATAAGCGTGAATATGTGAAGCATAAAATACATTCATACTTAGTCAGTATTGATCATTGTTTTGATTGTAACAACGGCTGCTGTTTAACATATTCTATGTCCAGAAGCTAATGAATGTTATGCTACCAGGTTGCTAGACGAATAGCAAAAATGACATCTCATCAATCAGAAGCGGGAACTTTTTGACTTTCAAATTAATGTAGCAATTTCATTTCTAATTGAAATATGTGTTTGAATGAGCTAGATAATTCAAATTGTTATACAACCATTCAGAATTTTGCATAATCAGATTGTACTGATGGGTTTTCATTCACATTATGTCCATACGAAGTAGCAAAAGGACTACATCAAAGGCACGAAACTACGATGCGTAATTATTCACTCAATAACGAGTTTTTTGCCTCATCATCATACGTTGTTTTCCATGTCAACGGATCTTCACTGGAATATGAAATATGTAATTTGATTGTAAACGGCCAAGTGAACTGCATGAGACTCAGGTTCCTAGTTTACCACGGCCTGTAGAATGATACGTCAGTGTATCATTCCTTCCATTACAAGACGCTGAATATAAACCACTTTGACGGCATCTGCTAGTATCATCAATGGTCAGCTTGAGGGCGCATTCTGATCTCTGGGATATTTATATCTATAATGTTAAAAGTTTCGATGAGGTGATGTGGAGATTATGTAAAGCACAACTAGCAAGTCCTTACTGAAATGAACTGGGTAAATTGAATCAATCTGTGGAATTCCTTTCTTCCATTCTTTTCGATCAAAAGTTATATTTCTCATCTGTGGGTTAATTCATGCTGATTGACCAGTTGTTTACGATTAGTGTAAAATGATGATGCGCTGTACCGTGATTCCTCGTTTTTGAGTTAGCTGAGTTTTTTGAGAAATTAGCTGAGTTAGCAAGATACGTGCTGAAAAAGCTTAGAAGGACTTCTTCATATTCATTACAGTAGAATGAAAGGACGACAGTTCATCTTAGAATACAATAGCTTCTTCTTTGAAGCATTGTGGGAGGTAACTTTTATGGGTTTATTATTACAATTGATCTTCCATGCGGGTTATCACATTTAGCTGGCTGTAAATATATTAACAATTCATTTCATTTCAATTAAATAAATTGATAAAGTGAGAATATTTCTTTGATTCATGAATGTTGCTGACCTATTGTACTCTGTAAGATCATGAGGATATTCTAGCGGTCTCTCTTACGGCTATAGGGAGAATAAAGCTACGCCAGCAATTGTCTTGCCTCAGTACCTGCACATTGGATCTGTTGCATACAACGTCCAAGTGAGAACCGAGCAAATATCTGATTCATGCAGATGTCAATGAAGCCGCATCAAATGAATACGTCTGCTACACGTAACAGAGATCTCCTCCCTTAATACAACACTTGATAATTTTCCTTAGACGCCGATCCATACGCCTTTTTTTCAAGGTCGAAGATTTTAACGTCAGTATGAGAATGATAAATCAAAAACACTATGGGATCGCAAATTCGGATTGGTATGTTATAGTTGACATCAGTGGTAGAATGTGGTAAACGTTGTAGTAGTTCTCGAGTGTGATTAACCTCAAACTTGCGTAGTTAAACTTTCACTTTAACAATCCATAAAAATAATACATAAATATTACAATAGGGATTGATTCAGAGTTTATATAATTGAGTTATCATAGAGAATTATATGAGACTGCATTTATGCAATGGGTAAGCAGGTGAGGTATTAGGGGATATATTAAGATCAACGGTCGCAATATATCAAGAAATAATATATCGAAAATATCACAAACCAACTGCATGAGACTGATTATATAATGAGGTAAATTAACTATTCAAATATAGAAGAAGAAACGAGGATTTGGTTGAGGTGCATGGAGAAAGGGCCTGCCTACTGTAACTGCCTATACAGAGAGAAGTCGGAGAATTCGAGATGTTAAAAGAATGTACTTTTAAGTCCTTTTCCCTGTCCTTCTTTGATAATGATGCCAGAGGTCAAGCAAAATTTTGAAATCTTTGTGCCATTTTACAAATTTGAGTATTGGCGCTTTTTAGATCATTGATTCGAAAAAAATCAATTACCAAGTTATCGATTATTGAAAGTCATGAAGTATGATGCCATTTGAAACACCTAATTTTGGTTTGGGTGCTGAAATTGAGAACAGTTACTAAGCTATACCAAAGTACTATCTGTTATTAGGTATCAAATATACAAGAAGATAGAGAATGTTCAATATTCATCAAGAATCTTCTCCATAATACGAATTATGACGAATTATACAAAAGAGAGCCACATGGTCTATGTTAAGATCTCTAAAAGTGTTCACTGATCAAA